>CM035417.1:150268692-150491192 GCA_020310875.1 Ceratopteris richardii | reverse complement strand
ATACCATCAGTCCATTTCATTTTTGTGATGTACATTTCTATTAAAATAACGAATCCTTCCTATGAAGCAATAAAAGGGAAGCTTGCATCGAGATGGGGCACTATGGATATGCTAGAAACATATGGTCACTTTTTCATGTCTTGTAGTACAATATAAAGTCCCCCAACTTTCTTCTACCACCATCTAAGTTGACCAAAAACAGTGTCCCAATCTTCTACCACCACTAAATTGCCCAAAAACAGTCTCCCAATTTTCCTCTACCACCATCCAAGTTTCCCAAAAACAGTCCCCCAATTTTATTTTGGGTCACAAATTACCACTTTCTTTTTGGGCCACAAATTAGCTCAATTTTGTTTGGGCCATAAATTAGTCCAAACTTTTTTTTTTGGGCCACAAATTAGAACAATTTTTTTTGGGCCACAAACTAGCCCAATAACATTGGGCACCTCAAAACTCGAAGATCCCTCATCGTGACTTTGTGGTAAATTCCAGCTTATCCAAGCTTATCCGATAGAAGCGAAATGAGTACAAGGAAAAAATGAGGACAAAGAACTCCAATTGAAGCCACCTCAAAGTCTTGCATATCTCAACAGTTAGTCTTGCACTTTGGCGGTGAGAAAATCCGAAAGTGATTACTCTCGGGGGTGGTGGCCCACCTGAGTAACTTCTCTCTGCAGGTAGCTGCTTTGTGCCACTTTGTGTTAGGCCGCCTGTCATGCCATTCTGAACGCATTGTCCATGTCAGGGGCCATTTTGGCCTTCCTCCAAGGATCATTAGGGATCATGTAAAGCCACTCATATGGCCTTCTTGTATCTATATAAGGAGCTTCCGGGTACTCATTTGGACAAGAATTTCGTACATCTATTGCTCCATTGTGTGTGAAGAAGAGCTCAGGTATTCTGTTGTAGTACTTATTCTCTTTGTTGTAGCTCTAAATTTGGGCTATGTACCTAGTGTGTGCATGTAGCCTTGTGTGGTTTGGGAGTTTTGGGCTAGTCTTTGGCCTAGTCATGCAATGTATTGTGAAGTTTAAGCAAGTGTTTAAACTGCATTTGAATGTCTAATGTTGTTTTTTGGGAGCATATTGGCTTAATTTTGTATTGTGCGCACTGATTACTTTTCTAGATCATTTATCGTTTCTTCTTTACGTATTGTGTTCTCTGAAGTTATATGTGGTCTGTGAGTTGACAA
This sequence comes from Ceratopteris richardii, assembly GCA_020310875.1. NCBI lineage: Eukaryota > Viridiplantae > Streptophyta > Polypodiopsida > Polypodiales > Pteridaceae > Ceratopteris > Ceratopteris richardii. The sequence continues at coordinate 150,490,000 of CM035417.1, read as the reverse complement.
TCATCAAAACCTTGAGTCTAAGTCACTGGTTGCTTGCTAACTACTTGTGTTGTTGGTGGAAAGGGAGCCCTGCTAGTAAGAGTGACTGACTAGGTAACCTCAAGGATGGGCAAGTTGCAGTAGGTGAACTAGTTTGTGGCTATTCAGGTCATGTGTCTTGTCCTCAACAGAAGTATACTTCCTACTTTTTGTGTGATACAATTTGTGAGTTGTGTCATTCTTGGTGAACCCTTCTTGTGCTCTGTGTTCTATCTATACCCTCTTGAGGAGTTGGGCATTTGTGAAGTGTCTTCCCGCACAGGCATGTTACAGGGTATACTTCCCTAAGGAGAACCCCCCTTGAGTAGGTATCCTAGGAGGCATATCTACTCCTCTCCCTGCAGAAGAGCTTGGGGTCTCTCTTCTGTACCCTTTGGTATATCTTTAAGGATGCAAGCATCCTTAGAGGTGTGAAGTCTCAATTTTGTTGCTCTAAAACAAAGTTCTTTCAAACTACTAGTAGGAAAAATACAACAATCAGCAAAGACTATGCGACCCAAATCCTTGTTTACTAAAGAGGAAAGAAAGTACAATTGAAACAATAAGTTCTTGTAGAAATGAACAATCTATCTTTCTCTTTCATATTTCTTCTGATATCATTGTAATTTAAAGCTTTTTGATCCAAACTTCTCATAAATTTGAGTGTAACCAAAGGATGGACCCAAAGTTTTCTAACATAGGAAGGAAGAGATTCTATAACTTCTTTTGATTTCAACATAGAGTTCAAACTAAGTTCTATATTTGGAGACATGCAGATTAAACTCGCTATTTTGGTATCAGATTCAATCAATCAAAGATAACACTATAGACCCTATGCTTGAAGGGAGAGTCTAATGTTCTCCTTTTATGTCTTCGATTATGGTTTGTGTTTTGTCTTGTTCGTAGGGAGATTTTAAAATAGAATTGATGAGCTAATATTGGTATCAGAGCATCTTCTTGCTCGTGGGATGCGTCAAAACCCCATTAGACCTTATGGATCCGCTATGGCTCAACCAACAATTCCTTTAACCTCTTGCATGGGTAGAATGGGACGTTTCCAACACAAAGAGAGAAGAAGGCAAGCTGATGGTTGGAGATAGAGGTAAGTTCTCCTCTTCTTTGTGTCTTCATGTTGATAGGAGGTTGATGGGAAGATTGTTTCCCTCCACCACCATGGTGGGTGCCATGAAGCACCTCTCATTCCAACTGCAGGGGAAAGGGGTTTGCCCATGAAAGCAAGCCATGCGTGTTGCTCTAAGGAAGAGGTCTCTATGGTGGATGGAGACTTGGGTTTTCCATTGGCATGCATGTTTTCCATTGAAAAATCTCTTTTTCTATATAATGGAATTGTACCAGCAACTTGGGTTTAAGCCTATTTTAGCATGCCAGCCAACCCAACAGAGGCCCATGGCCTACCCAAAAGGTGGCAGCAGCCAACCCAATGGAGGCATATTGCCTGCCCAAAGGGAGGCCCATGGCCTGCTCCAAGGGTGGAAGCAGCCAGCTCAAAGGGAGGCCTAGAGTCTGTCCAAAAGGAGCGGTTGATAGCAGACCCAAGGCGGCCCATACAGGCAAGCTTACAGGGTGGCAGGTGCCCAGATCATATAATTTAAGGTCGACCCCAGGAGGGTGTTGGAGGTAAATACCATGCAGGTGACAGATTTTCCAGCAGCAGATATAGAGTTAGAGAGATGACTGTTGGGTGTGGTTCATTTTCAAATAAATCCTAAACCTTTTCTCTCTATATTTGCAGCTGATAATTTCCTAAAAATAAAATCCAGGATATCAGAGATATCTCAGGCAACAAGGCATGCTGTTCTTGGCCCTGAAATTTGGAGGAGGATTTCGAATTTTAGGAGAAAATCCAGAAATGTAGAGTGAGGTTCCCGAAATTTAGGGGAGTTCCATTTTTTAATAGAGGTTTCTAATTTTAAGAACATGTGTCTATTACTGCAGTGAAGATGCTTAGAAATTAAGAGGCACTGATGGTTTCACCTAGCACATGAGAGAAAATGTCTTTATGAATTGCCTAACCTACAGTTGCATATCTGTCACTTCCATGATCAGATAGCTACGGAATGCTTGCCTTGTACCCAACTTCTCAGCCAGCTGTTGTTTTCTTGCCCATAACAGCAGGATGCCTACTAGGACACACAGGCTCCATCTTGGAGGGGTTTTTCCTCTTCATCAAAATTGCATCATGGACATTTCTAGCGTGAGGATGTTGAAGCAAACTCATGGAAATTCAGGTTTATTGTGGGGGCATGTGTGAACTAGATTTCGATTCTACTAAGGAACTATAAGAATACCTTGTAGTTAGTGGAATGGATGACCTAGCTCTCAAGCATAGATTATGGCATGTAGAAAATCAGAAGCAGGTAAGGCGTAACAAAACCATTGGATGTGAGGTGGGAAGGAGAATCCTTTGATGTATTTTCATGGGTTTCTAAGGATTGTGGTCAATAACTTAGATCCTCAAGGATCTACTGAATCCTATTGATGATCTGCCTACTCAGCTTGCCGGATGGAGCACTTGGCTCAAATGCTCTCCATATCCATTGCTGTAATTTTGCATGAGCATTGGGCACTTCAGGGAAATACCCTTCCAATCTCAAGAGACTATTGGTGAGGGGTATGCCTACCATGGTCTGACTACAGCTAGACAGTTGAAGAAGCCTTCTTGGAAAGAATGAACATTTGACAGCTAGTGAATGACCAGGGACAACTTTGTGCCATCGTGGCATGGAAAGAATGAACATTTGACAGCTAGTGAATGATAGAGGATCAGTACATATTGGCCATTTCCACGATGCTAGGCTTGTTGGGGGATGGGGAAAAAGTCTTGTATACCACATGGTGAGGCTTGGATGTCACAAGGATGGTGTATCTCTTGGACCAAGGGGTATCTTAGAGGTTTTCTTAGAGATCTTGGATTGTTTGATAGGCCTGATATTGTACGTCCTCATAGGTTGACACACACAATTTTCGTACTCTTATGGGACGTTCATTGGTTCCTCTCTTGTAGGTCACCAATAGGAGGTATCCATCAATGAGGTCAGCAATGGGATCAAAACTGTGTACACAACATGTTGCTAATGTGCTTCCAATGGGTTGGAATTGCAAACCCCAAGTTGCGATAGAGTTGCATATGAATACAAAATGTTTAGTTTTTTTCCTTCAAATTTCTAGGTATCCTAAATGTATATATCCTCTAAACATGCTTGCATAGTCTCAAAAAAAAAGAAAAAATAATACGTAAAATTGAAATATATAACATGCAAGTTGTCATCAATCAGGACTCGAGTAGTCCATTTCTGATTGTCAATGGACATGCAAATTTAAAATCCATATCCTATAGCATTTTGTGTGGGTTCATGTGTACAAGTTCACTAGGTGGGACATTATACTTTGTGAGTTTCATTAAGAACACTTGAAAAGAAAAATCTAAGATATATCCTTTTAATTCAAATGATTTGATTCTTTAATCTTATACTATTTGGTTAGAAATGGAAAATATCGAATCCATAAATAATTTAGAGGATTCATGACGAAAGATTTGCGATTTGTAGGCATCACATATATTCAATCATTTATATTAGCCTAGAGAAATTGCAATACAATTTAGAACTCCTTCCTACATGTTTAGAGCACATTTTAATCTATTCACAAGCAAGTGGATTTAATGTTGCACCAATCAAACCTTTCTTTAGTTTTTGATGAGAAATATTGTTATGTATTGTGATAAATTTATTATTTGACACTAATAATGGATTTAAAGGTAGGGAAAGAACTTTGGTCTAGCCACAACCCAAACTATAGTCACATGAGATTTTTCTTTTTCTCTCTTTGAGGCTTATGCCTACGATTTGCATCAATTCTAGAATAGATTTGTTTCCTAATTTCCATTGGGTAGAAAGAAAAAAAAGTTTGAATACATTCGATAAAATGTGTAGTTACGATCTATGATAATTGTTAACCACATAGTACCCAACAAGTTGACAATCCAAAAACAAATACTTTGATTTTAGGAAGCCCGAACGGTTTTGGGCAGATCTCTATGAAAAAAATTTCAATATTTATTTGTGATCGATCTCCTTTCGCCTTCTATAACTAGTTACGCAACAGTTGATGGCCAGAGTACACATTAGAGACCGTTGGGGTTATGTAGGGAGTAGGATTATCATGTGCTTCTTTGAAGCAAGAATGATCATGGATGGAAGAACCATTGGGATACCTATAAAGATACAATCCAGTTGGAGTCAGATTTTATTGCAGATGTTGTGCATGATGATAGCCCTCTTCGTAGCTTAGCATTGATGACCGCTCCTTGCGTATTTACCTGGGGGACATTGCCCACAGTTCTATGCTCAAGGTTGTACCTATAGTTTATATGCAGACATACCTGGCATATCTTTCGTAAATAATCTTGTGGATGAATAAGCTTTCAATGCTTGTAGCATGCCCTTGATGGTAATTCACATTGGCTATTGTTGTAGCCAGTTAACGTTGATTGATCCTCATGAGTTATCACTTAGTTGCCATTGATGATTGGACTCACAAGAGGATAGGGTTCTGTATCGAGTTTTATACAAAGATGCAGAATTCATACAGGGAGAGAGGAGAGCATGAAGATATCCTTGCACTCTGTTGTCTTCTCAAGGACAGCCTAGCACCATGATGTCTTCATGTTATCCTACTCTGCTTGACTCTTGATCTGCAAAGTGGCAAGATATGGTGTTTGTAAGGTAGCTTTGGAGTATGAGATGATCAAAGACTACCTGTACAAGGAGTTGTCCGCTAAGGATGTGATTCTTTTACAGATCACAAGGAAGGTAACTAGTCCTATGAGCTGGACTTACCTCGAGGTATCATCGTTCCTATGAGACGATTTGAAAGTGACGTGTACACAGAGTTCTCTCTCAGGAATTGTGATCCTTTACTAATCATACATGGGACCCATGAGTTGGACTTACCTTAACTATATTGCACACAAATTGCTTGAAAAATAGCTTAGATAGGATAAATTGGTGATACCTCATGAGGTAGTCCGAAGCTTGGAGGATTTTACCCATGATGTTCCTAGAGTTTGTGATGGTTCTAGTCAGATGGATAGGCAGTCTCATAGGCTTCTTATCCAAGTGATTGATCGAGTGGGAGCATGAGCTTGAATATGTAGGACTTGAGTCAATTAGGTTGTTGAAGGATCGGTTCCCAGTGAAATGAGCAGACAAAATCGATGAGGACAGCAGTTAAGAATAAGGGGGAAGTGTTATGTTCATAACTCCAAAGGATGTGTCATGTGAAATGAGCAGCCTCCTTAAATGAGTCAATAAAATAGAATACTAGAACTCATTCGTGGGGCATTCCTCATATGAGGCACTTGGATTCCTGGCCCTTTCTGGAGTCACCCACACACCTCTTGAGTGTGGCTATGGTGGTATGGGATCATGCCAGGCCCTTGAGGTGATGGCCATCATTGTAGTCACAGGCTCCCAAGCTCGAGCATGGGTCAATGTGGACCCTATGTCTGGGAGGTGAGTCTCGTGTATGATTTTTTTGTTTGTGAGTGTTTTGTCTTGTTATCAGGGAGGATCTCGGCATAGCACTGACGAGGCATTAAACTGTCACACTTTCAAAGCATCTAAATCTCTCTAAAGGCCATCTTCCTCAGCTTGTTTCAATTGAAGCCCCTGTTTAAGAAGATACAACTAGGGAAATGCTTCTCAAAAAGAAGAGTTACGGCAATGGTGGTGTTTTCTCAAAAGTCTATCATCTTCATAGGAAGTGATTATCACAGTGCTAGCTGGAGAGTTCAAATAAAACACAGTTCACTTTCTTTTTGAGATTGTAGGCCATGAACTCAAATAGGATGTAGAAGATGGCTCAAGTATATGCATGCTTATTTTTTCCTTAGAGAGCCTAATCAACTTGGGAGGAAGCAGCTTAATTATAGGAATAGGCCTCAGATTCCATGAAACATGTGGAATCATAATTATTAACACGAGTAACTTCTTCAAAATCTACAGAATTTTACCTCATCTCATGTGAACAGAGACTCTTTTCTATGCTTTCAATCCATGGCCTTCATCTTTTTTTTACCAAGTGGTAACAAGAAATTGGCTCTTATCTCAAGCTCACGTGCTCTTCTTTCATCTTCACTTTACTATTCATGGGTAAAGGCTTAACAATTAGCTTGAACTTTCACCAATCGTCTTGTACTTTTCTGTAAACACATTAGTCTCCAAACTCGATGTGTAACTCAAAACTCTTATTTTTAATATTCAAACTCTCAATTTTTATTACTCAAACTCACAAGGAACTCTTGGATCACATCGAATATCTTCGAGGAATGCCCAAATACAAGTCAAGAATCTAGAAACATGTCAATAAAATCCCCTCAACTTTGCTTATCATTTCAACCAAGGACAAGCACTTGAAGAACCCATCTATCATTTCATCCTCTTCTATCATGCCATTCCTTCTCAACTCAATCCCTTTCCCAGAAATATGACTCCTTAACATTGTTATCATCTCTTTCCACTTCCTGAAGTGCGGTTCACCTACTCTGAGAATTGTGAAAAAAATTTAAATCGTAAGGATATATCTCAATAGTACAACGTGAGACCTTCCAACGCTCTGTCACTGTCATCTCACCCAATAGTGGCACCTAGTAAAAATCACGGTCATAACGGTTGAGTGGTGAATATCTGGAAGCATCTCAAATTCTTAGAAGCTTCGCTTACCATCATGGATTGCAGAAACGTAATACCATTCTAAAATGAAGTCGTGCAAAAGCATTACTGTCATCCATAACCTAAGCCTGCTGTCCAATATTCTCTTGGTAGCTTCTGTATATCGATCATCTTCTGCATATATATATTATTCTGCATAGATCGTCATATATACCTACTGATTGGTGATGTTTTGCATGTATACTATCAGCCGTGATGTTCTTTGTTGATGCTCTGCCAAATCAACCATCTATTTTCATCTGCTATTTTTAGAGAGAAGAAATCTACTTATTTTTATATCTCTGGTATGATGCGGATATGTGCCTCTTAAAACTAAGGAAATTCTTCTGTTACATATCAGCGCTCTGATTCGCTTATATATTTGGAAGAATCATATCGTATTCCGTCGCGCACGCGCATTTACTTGTTTGCACAACTCTTTGTATGCGCACACAACTTGTTTCGTGGGCTAGAATTTCGTCATATGTTGTATCTTACATTCCGCATGCTTGTAGCTCTCATGCATACAAAGATTTCAAAAGTGTGAAGTCCAACAATTCTGATGTTAAATCTATCAGAGCTATGCAAGGTCTTTTGTTTTTTCTCCAAACGCTAGCCTCGAAATCTGTTGTATTATGAACAATAGGCTTCCCATACCTCTCCTCAATATCTCCTGACTAAGTATCGTTAGATCTTTGTACCTTGATTTCTAGCCGTCTTCACTTCCACTTCAGACTTTTAACTTCACTCATCATCAACATGGAACCAGCAATCTTTATCATCCACAAATTAAAAGCACTTACGTTTTAGGCTGTAGACAATCTCATCAATGATTTCTCATTTTATTCTCTCTAAAAGATCTCCTAAAGGGATAGAGACAATGCTCTTTAATATACGACCATCTAGGACACGCATGAGATAAGTTTTCTTCTCAACACCTAGAGTAAACTTTTGTTGTATAACTCTCCTTGTGTCTGCTCCTCTCCCTACTATACTGAAATCCTAACTCTAATTACAGCTTGAAAGGAGTACGTCATAGTTTTTTCTATCATGGTTTACACTATGAGTACACCAAATGCACCACTTTGGTACACTCCTGTTTGGGCTCTTGAGAAGTACTCCACAAACTTCATTCGAAGGCCCTTTATCCACCTATATACTATCCTCTCCCATCAGGTTGAACAGAAGATATTGATGATTTTGGATCTCTCATTCAGGTCTTGTGGATGTAGGAGGATAAAATTGAGGTTGAATCGGATCCTCTATTGTTCGGGTTGAGAATTCAATTAGATTCCATTCTGATCTTCATTTTTTTCACTTTACTACCTTAGCAATCGCTCCCTTAAGTACATTTTCCCTTTTTTTTAATATTAAAAATGATTATTTCTATCGCTTCTTGACTATCTTGTTGACTCAAATCCGCGTTCTGCTATAAAACTCGGCTTTCTCTAGCTTTGATGATTCTAGATCATTCCACTAAACCTATCTTTGGATAAATTCAATAAGTCTATCACAAATATGGGCTTTTTAGGTGTGCCTATCCATTTCATGATGTATTAGCTAGTGAATAAGCCTAGGTATTGTAAGAACAAGTCGTGCTTCGTCAATTACTTAAAGCCTTCCCAATTTAAATCGTTGTATCCTCATTGTTTGAGATTCTCTCACAAGTGCCCACTTCTATAAAGCACCAACTCCACCTTAACCTATCAACACCAAAGACTATGCCTTTGTGCTTACAGACTTTCAAACAGCATGAAATGTTCTAACCATTGATTCGCACTTCTCTTGAACTACAATCTCTAGCATGTGTGGGTCATAATCATCGTCTTTGGTTTAATTTTGGGAGATAACAATGCCTATAAGATATGTTCATATATTTGGCTCTTCCTCTTCTCTTTCTTGATCCCCTCTCTTGGAATCTCCATGAAATAATATGCAAAATAATGCAATGCAAGAAATTGAAATCGTTCTATGGTGTGCAATGCGCAACTGAAATGAAACTGATCCCTTTGAAAGCCTCACCAATTTCAAGTTGGACTTAATACCTGTGGAAAAATCATCGTGAGCTGGTGTGTAGAACATAAAAAAAGGGCATTGTGAAGTTTAACTTGGACTTTGCTGAGCTTCTACTGAAATTTGGAAGAGCCAAGCCACCGAAAAAATAATTTCAAGACAAAAGAAACGAGCGCGATGGGAATGGTGAAGTACTTCAGCACTTCAACAAATATTTTGAACCAAACACTCGAAAAGAGGAAATCAGGGAACGTATACAAATATACAGGTCATTTTAAAGACCTGATCGATGACCACCTCTCTGTTTATTACACACATAAATGTAATTTTGATGGTTTCTGATTTAATTCTTCCTCTAGTTAATACTTTGAGTTCCAGTCTCTTGCAACTGCGCCTATTAATACCTTAACTAAATGAATACTTTAATTAGTTAATACTTTAATTATTTAATACTTTAATTAGTTAATACTTTAGTTAGTTAATTCTTTAATTAGTTAATACTTTAGTTAGTTAATTCTTTAATTAGTTAGTACTTTAATTAGTAACCTGAAACTTGATATCGATTTGCGCCTACTAATCTCTTCATGTATGCTCAATAAATTCAGCGCAATGCAGTAAACTCAAATACAGCAATAGTTTATATGCGCCCACGCTAATAGAATAAACGTTCAACAAGTTTAGTTCAATCGACATACTACATGAACTCATTAGCGCAGACAAAATAAACTTAATACTTCGAAGTCAATTGTGTAATCACGCAGAAGGACTGCGTACAATTCAAACTTTAAGACTTGGGGTAGTGCATGATAAAAACGTACAGTAGTGCATCATCAGGCTAGCTATCACTTGTGCATATTATCAGAAGTTGATTCTTGTTTTGTTTAGCTAATTGCAGATTGCATGGACACGCGGAATTGTAATGACAAAAGGCGAGAAAATATATATATATTATATTACGCAACCTGTAGCTAACAACGACTCTGAATGTTGAACTTCCGACAGCTCGAGCAGAGAGCGATCACGATGTTGAGAATGCCGACGACCTCTTTCGCTTCAGCTCGAGTTAACGTAGTCTATTCGACTGCGCTATTTTTATGTACTTTTCTTTTTGCTTTTGTTATTTTTGGCAAAACCAACCTGCTTTACTTTGCAAACTCGTAAAATAATTCTTTTTGTTTTTTTGGAGTTACAAGATTGGAAAGCACTGGTACAAGTGGGCAACGGACATCCCTCAACGTGTAGATTCCACATGAGTATGTCGAGTCTTCCAGAAAATGAATCCGACACTTCCGACTAGTACATAGTCATGTAAACCACTTGGGCAATGACCCCTAAACTAGAATATTTTTCTTAATTTTGCAAACAATCACTACAAGGAATACGGAGGCATAGCATTTCATTAATTAATATACTCGCATTTACTCATTCATATCCACATATACATGAACATGCGCGCTCACACATATACACACATAAACATGCACATACACTTACACATACACACACATACACATGCATATGCACAAACGTATCTACAAACACATCAAGCAACATGCATGCATGTATTATTGCATATACACATACATATACACATACATAAGCACATACATACATATACACACCCACACACACACCTACACATACACACACAATATATATATATATATATATATATATATATATATATATATATATATATATATATATATATATATATATATATATATGTATGTATGTATGTATGTATGTATGTATGTATGTATGTATGTATGTATGTATGTACACACACACACACACACCTACACATACACACACAACATACTTATACATATACACATACATAAGCACATACATACACATACACATGCACATACACACACGTAGCCACATATAATACTTACTGTAGCTCAGTGATGAGTAGCACCTCCTTTAATGTCAATCCGGGAAGACATGAGGATGGTATGAAGACCTCGAGCAAGTGAATGCACAAATGTGTGAGTGAGAAGCACACTAACATGCACACACATACACACACACGCGCACACGCGGCAAGAACAAAGAGAGTAAGACAATGGAATCACTTCTATTGCAACCAAGTTCTCATACAAGCTCAAAACTACCAGCAGCTCCCGAAAAATGAGCTCCCTAGCTCTATTTATAGTTTTTGACTAGCTTTGGCCTTGTCCAGACCTAGTGTCCGGCCTAGTTAAAAATTAGGGTCCAGGGCTTATTTGAGGGCTCAAACGAGATCTAAAAATCATGAAAATTGGCAGGCAACTACTTCTAGGGCTCCCCAAGCTCGAGGACTCCTCGGCTTGTACAAAATGGAACTACAAAAAGGTGAAATGATATTTACAAGGGTTTTTAGTGATGAGAATCACTTTAAAATGATGTAAGGGTTTTGAAAAAAAATGAAAGGTTGCCTTAGTGCTAGATCTGCATGTGTGTCCGTACTTGCTTCTTCCCGTGTGCTGTCAACACTCTCCCCCCCTAGCGTCTGTCGCCTCTGACAGACCTCTGCTCCAATGTTTGATCAATGTACTTCTGCAGGAGGTCGGTTGCCACTTCTTGTTCCTTGATGCGTAGTCCCCGGACCAAGTCTCTCTGGAGGGTCTCCCAATTGACGGCACCCGGTATGTCCGGTTGTGGCGTTTTGTAGAGCTCTGAGTGCATGGTTTGTTCACATGCGAATAGATGTAGCAGGTGGGTTGGGCGTGGTGCGAACACTTCTGAGTGTGACTCCCAAAATCCCGTGGTGAACATATCATCAAAGGTTTGCTTGTAGCAGGCAGGGAGATATCTTATTCGTGCATGCCATGCGTAAGCTACTCGAATGCTAGGGGTCGTGCTCATGTCATATAGCAAATCATAATTACCGTTGATGAAGCCCGGGATTGAAGGCTGGATGTTACGTACATTTCGAAAGGTCTTTAGGACCACTTGCATCATGTCCAAAATTTTGAGCATCATTTGAGCGGCGACATCCGGCATGGGGTGGAGGCGTGGCATCCAATGTCTGATGGTGGCTATCATGTATGATACTGTAGGTGTGCCGGTTGGGGGTGCGATTGCGGGGTAATTGAGCCATTCTTTACAATTTGCGTTGTTCTGAACCTTGATGGCGAAGGCCTTCCATGATCTTCTTCTTTGTACTGGCCCATAACAGGGGTTATACTTCAAATGCATGGGAGTGTGATCCCATGTTCTCAGCATTTCCGGGTATGTTTCCAGTAATCTTTGCCTCCAAGTAGGTTGAAAAATTGCCCCTTTTCTGGCTGCCTCTGGTATATCTTCTGGTTCGAACTGGGTGGCGAAGGTAGGGCACTTGTTGGTGACTCTTTTGATCTCTGCGTTGTAGTCGGCCAACAATACAAAATATGGCTTATATTGTAATTCTGAGCTCGTGATGAGTCGTCTGGGAACAAGGTGCCTGAAATACTCAGATTGAAGTATGGTTTCTTCAATGGCCTTCATTGCTAGCATCTGAGTTGCTACGCGCTCCTCGTGAGTGTGGCCCATCTCCTCTACCTGCTTCATCCATGCTGACGGGGGTTCCTCATATGTATCCTGGCCTTCCTCCGTAATTCTGCCTCCTGGAAGGGGTTGAGGCTCGTAATTGTCTTCAAATGTCTCTTCCACTGGAATGACTACTGTGTCGTCTTCTATGGTTTGATCAGGTGGAGAGGGAGGTCGTTCATACTGTAACAATTTAATTTTTAGTTCTGCCACCTGTTGCCGTAGCTCAAGTACCTCATTGGTTACTGATAATTCTGGCTCTGGTGAGGTTGCAGTGTTGGCCATATCTTTAGGTTCTTGTTGGTGTGGTGCAGGCACTTGGGCTCTCTGTAGGTCTTTGACTTGGTCAGCAAGCTGATCATGAGCTTCTAAGAGAGTGGCATAGGTTTCTAATATTTGTTGTATATTCTCTGAGGGGATGGCTTGGAATTTAGCAGGGTTGATGGGTGCCCCTGGAGTATTTTCCATGGCTGTTTCGAGGTTGTCTTGATTTTGTTGCTGTAGTCTTTTGTTTTCTTCTTGGGCAGCCGCTAAATGGCGTCGGAGTAGAGCCATGTTTCGTTGTAGTCTGGCATTGCGGCTCATTTGTTCTCTGAGTTGTTCCTCCATAGATTTGCCTGACTCTACATACTTAGCTTCGAGTTCTGTCTTCGAGTGTTGGAGGTCAGCCACCTGATGTTGTAGTGTTGTATTGCCTAGTTCCAAGGCATGGACTCGGGCCTGGAGTTGGGCCGAGAGATTGCACAGCTCGGTGTTATTTTCCTCTAATAGCTTATACTCTTGCTTAAGCTGAGTGGCGGCTTCAACCATGGTGTCTAGTGCATTACTAAATGATGTGGATGCATGGGTAGAGGTGGAACATGCAAAGGGTCGGGAAATGGGGAAGGGAAAAGTGGATGATGTGCCTATGAGTGAAGTGAGTTGTGATGATGGTGGAACAGACGTGGCGGTGGGTGCTCCTATGGATGGTGAAATGTCCATGGGATCGGACGTGAGAGTGTGTGATTCGTGAACTGTGAACACAGGGATGGTGGCTGGTGTAATAGTGGTGGCAGTGAACGTGGGGGAGTGGGGTTGGGAAAGGGACTTTTTATTATAATTATCCACCTGTTGGAGTATATTTACAAGGTTTGTCCAAAATGACGGTTGTGTGATTTGGGTTGAGCATGAGGCAGTTACTAAGGAAGTGGTGGATAGGGTTTGGGTGTGGGTGAATGGAAAAGGATGGGATGAGGTATGGCTAGTGGCAAGAGGTTGTCCAAGGGTGGGGAGATGGGAAGGGTGACCCATTATGGTTTGATCGATGGCCGGATGACCGGTGTGAGGTTCAAAAATTTGGGTGGAAGTGCTGGATATGGGTAGAGGGAAGGATGTAAAAACGGAGGTGTGTACAAGAATTTCATGATGGGTGGATATCGGTTATTCAGAAGGGCTAGTGGAGAAGGGTTCTGAGGGTTGAATGGAAGGTGGCGGTGGAGATGGTACCTGCGTAATTACCTCTTGTTCGTTGGTGGGACTTGGGCTCCTCATGTGAACATCCTCTGAAATTATAGTAGGCAAGGCAGTAGAGACTTCCATTTGAATCATTTTCCCGCGTCGTGGCCGTGTATCAATCCTTCGTTGATCATAGATAAGGTTTTCCTGATAGACCATTGTCCTCAATGCTTCCCCGATCCCACACGTCTCTGCCAATAGATTCAATGATTCCACAAAATGTGAGTCGACATTCTCGGTTTGAAGCATCTGGTTCACTAGAGCTCTGTTCGCCTCTTCTGTCATCTTATGTCTTCTTTGTACCTGCTTGATTGTCTTGTACAGTCGTCTGAGTTGTGCTGTGTAGGCAGGGGCCTCCTCTTCACTGTCTTCTGGTTCATTTCCTTGTGCACCTTCCGGAATTTGAGTGTTTGGGTCATGAGGATGTTGTGCCACTTCTTCCCCATGTACTCTGCTTGCCTCGCCCCGTGGCTGTTCTCTTTGGACGGATGCTCCCAGATCAACATTGTCAAGGGAATCTTCACTGTCTGATAGGGGGACCGTCTGCAGGAATCTTTCAAAATCGAAGTTTGGATCCTCTGTGAAGGTGGCCATAGTTGCAAACTCTGCATCAGTAGGTAGTGGAGGGGCGGATGGAGCGGGTTGTACCACCTCCCTAGCTTGAACTCCTTGAAGATGGATCGTGAAAGGTGCGACCTGAGCTTCTGGTCGGGTAGAAGCTTCGGTCGTGGCTTCTTGAGGGATCATTACCTGGGAAACCTAGGAAATCGATCCACGCATCCGTTTTGCAGGCTGGCTCCCTGACTTCCGCCCTTTGAACAACTCCAGGTGTGCATACTTTAGGGCCCTTGCAACTGACACATCATATGCAAGACATCTATAGATAATTCTGGTAAGTGCACAACAGCCATGTAAAGTGGGCTTTCTCACTCCACGCTTGCCTGCCTCATACACTTGGTCTAAGATCCATACTGGCATCTTAATGGGCAAGCTTCCAGTCTCTGCTAGATATAGCCCATACCATATTTTCTTGTGAGGTTGAGTGAAACGGTCCTGAGCGGGGAATGCGAAGTGTTGGAGGCACATCCGCAAAGGTATGGCGATGTTGGGGGTGAGGGCGCACATTTCTTTTAGCTTCTTGATTCTATTGCTTTTCATCGACTCAGGTATCAAGGGGTCGCGGTCAGAAGGTACATGCGTGCCATACATCTGAAGTGCTTCCCTGATTAAAGTAACATTCAATTCAAACTTCCTCATTTCCTCCAGATTTGACAAGGAGGGCACCCAGAATGTGCCTGAATGATCTTTATCCCCTGTCGGCTTCAGCGTGGCAATTAGGTAGTAGCACCTGAGGAAATCGGGTTTAGGCAGAGCTGCACTAAAATAAGTTTGCAATCCTGCTTTTTGCCAAATATCTTGAAGTGGAACTGCATTTTGCAATGCTTCGAATTCTCGTGAGAAGAACTGGAAGGTCCACCACACTCCTCCACATTCCATCTTGGACTCCCAGATATGATCCGCGTCTCCCAAATCTCCTGGCATCTCATTGAACCAGTGAGAATGCCCCTTTACTCTTTCGGTTAGGCCATTTGGTGGATCTGGAATAGGAATTCTCCGCACATTCACGAACTCCTCAGGCCGAGCTGTTGGTGGGGCCTCCACCGGCATGGCATCCCAATTGATTGGAGCACCAGAGCCTGCCTGAGAGCTTGTGCCTGCCGCGGTTGCCATGAGAGGAGGTTGCTTATCTGCTGGAAGAAGAAAGGCACATTAGTGTTGCATAGGAAACAAGACGTAATGGTGTTCCCTTCACAATACTAACATGACAATCCCGGAGGTCTGTGGTTAGTGGTGAAGTGTTTGTGATAGGTGTGAGTGGTGATTAGAGGTCAGTGTCATCCTAGATGCATACTTTGGTTATGCAATGGGCTCAGAATGCTCCTGTGTTAGAGTAGACGGATTTACAAAATTGGGTCAGGGGGTTTAATACACAGTTTAATTCTCCAAACTTTGATAGCGGATTCGTAACTCTTAGAGCTAAAGAGAGGTAAAGATTTCTGGATGAGAGTGTGATGTATTTGGGACCTTTTGGGTACCCATTTCCAGACATTCCTAGGGTTGATGGGAGTGGAGACAGTGAGTGGTGTAGGTATCTTTTCGTTTTCTGAGTTGTTGGCCACGAGTGCTTGTGAATGTTGCTTCATCCTAGTGCCTGAAGGTGAATTAATTTGGGCTTGTAAGCAGGCCTTGGGCACCCATATCTGTCTAGCATTAGGGATGGCCTTCATTGACCGCTTAGGAACCCAAATAGAAATGTTATGCCTAGGGGTTATCCTAGAGGGCTTCTTCACTTTGTTCCTTGATGGTGAGGCTCGTTCCTTGTCTCCTTGAGAGTTTGCTATTAGAGTTGTGGATCTTCCATCCTTGCGTATCCAGATCTGCTTTGCGCCACGAGATGCTCCATGTTGCACGGGGTGGTGCTCTTGCCTCTCGATCATCGGCCTCCTTTGTGTCGAGTGATGTTTGGTCTGCTCGTTTAGAATCTTTTTTGGATCAGTTAGGCACTCCTTATTGGCTCCTATACCTTCAGTACGATTGACAATCCTCTGCACCATAGAGGTTTGTACAAGAACAACATTGTTATCTTCATGTGGATTCCTGGAGGGACCAGGAGTTGGTGACTGTTCTATTGGTTTGAGTGCTTGATTTTCTAATTCAATCGTGAGACGGCTTTGGCCTACCCAAACCTGAAGAAGTCCACTTCTTAGGTTGATGTTGACTGCGTGATCATAGATCCAGTCTTGGCCTAAGACAAGAGGTTCGGTCAGATCCTCGTCTTCACACACGAGCACTTTTGCTGGCATGAGGACCTCTTGTATGTAGAGGGGAAGATCCACCTCTCCCATGCAAGGGGTTTCAACGCCTCCTAATCCTATCAGATATGCTTCTAGGGGTTTTACCTCCAATTGCAGCTGCTGGCAATAAGAAAGCCGAACTGCACTTGTGGCTTCTCCTGAATCAATTAAAGCTCTCACGCTTGTTGTGCTGTCTCTTTGTCCTATTTCTAGGGTCACAAAAGGTCGTCGATCCACTATCTTATGGGTACGTTCACCTGAAGCCTCACACATGGCCATGTGGTAGCCTGGAGACTCTTGAGTGTCAATCATAGGCTGATCCCTCCCTTGTCTCCTCAACTTCATTCGTCTGATGCGCTCTAAGGCCTCTGCCTGTGCTTCTTCTCGAATTCGTTTTTCCTCCTCTTTACGTTGCTTAGCAGTATTGAGTCGACTTAGCATTTCCTCCGTGAGGGGTTCCTGATATAGCTTGACTCTGCATCCGCTAATATAGTTTGGGAGAACATCACCCTCTAAAGTGGCTAGTTGTACTGCTCCACTCGTGGAGATCCTATTGATGATCATAGGTCCGTAACCTCTCTTTTCTAGCTTCCTTGCGTGTTGTTTCAACGTGTAGACTAAAACTAGATCTCCTGCTTTCAAGCCCTTATCCTTCACATGGGCATCAAAGTATGCCTTTTGTCGTTTCTTAGCTGCATATATCCCGGCAGCCGCCCTTAGTCTAGTTTCTCCTAATCGTTCAAGGTCAAAAAGTCTAGAGGAGAGTTCATGACCCGTCCATTCGTGCTCTTGTGCTATCTTCAATGTAGGTATCAAGAAGTCCAAGGGTAGCACCGCGTTTTGGCCAAATACCATCTGAAAGGGGGTGGCTTGGAGTACCGTTTTGTAGGCGACTCGGTATGCCCAAACAGCATGGTGTAGCTGTTTGTCCCAATCAGAGCGTTTATTGTTTACTAGTTTCGTCAGTACATTGCATAAGATCTTGTTGGTGCTCTCAGCCTGGCCATTAGCTTGGGGGTGATAGGGGGCAGACTTCTTATGAACTACCAAGAATTCTTGGAGCAGATTTTCAATAACTTCATTTAAGAAGTGAGTGCCTCTATCACTGACTAGCTCTATAGGTAGTCCGTATCTAGTGAACACATTCTCAAATAAAAACTTGGCTGTTGTTTGAGCATCGTTCTTCGTTGTGGCTTTTACCTCTACCCACTTGGTTAGATAATCCGTGGCAACGATGATATACTCAGCATGGGAACCCTTAGCTGGGGGATTGATAGGACCTACAAAGTCTATTCCCCACTTAGAGAATGCACGTCCGCCCATCATAGGCTTCAGTGGCATCTCATCTCTGCGTATAGGATACTGGGTTCGCTGACAAATCTCACACCTCTTTACATAGGTATGTGCGTCCATGTGAAGGGTGGGCCACCAAAATCCTGCAAATAGAATTGCTTTGATCACCCTATCTGGACCAAAATGTCCTCCTGCTACACCCTGGTGAGCTGTTTCCAAGATTTTTAGGTATTCACCTTCATGGACACATAGTCTCAGGTAACCATCCTTACCCCTTTTGTATAAATTATCACCAATGATGGTGTAATCCAAGGCTTCTTGTTCCAAACTTCTTTGCCTGGCCAAAGTCATGTCTTGAGGAAATGTTTTCGTCCTCAAGAAGGATACTAGGGGTTCACTCCAATCCGGCACTATGGACACCTGATAAAGAGTGGCATGTTCCACAGGTGGTTTAGTGCAGCAGATTGGGCATTCCTTGCACAACTTCTGGACATCAGCTTCCATGGTCGGCCAATGCACTCCTAGTCTCCTCAAGGTCTGTAGGGTTCGTTGTTTTGAGTAGTGTTGCTCTAATGCACCTACATGTGCTAATTGCAACCACTTAGCGTACTCGTCCTCTTCTACACAACAAGCCAAGATTCCTTGATCCGTGTGCTTGTACATACTTCCAGCCATGATGTGGTACTTTTGAGCTTTGACTATCTCCTTATCCTGTGTATTTACTATTGGATGATTAGGTCCATATGTGAGTATTGGCACTAAGGGCTTGGCCCATTGGGGCACCACTTCCAAATTGAACAAGTATGCATCAGGTAAGTCATCTGACACTCCTTGTGGGGCCTCTCCGGATGTGAGCCTAGAGAGATGGTCTGCTCTCAAATGAGTCCTACCTTTCCTCACCACAACTTCAAAGTCATACTCCATTAGTAGGAGAAACCATCTTACTAACCTTCCGGTGTTGCATGGTTTGTTTACCAGGTATAGTAATGCTTGATGATCAGTAAAAAACTTAAACTTATTTGCAAGCAAATAATGTCTAAACTTTTTAACCGCATACACCATGCCTAGTCCTTCTCTCTTAGTGGTGGTATAATTCCGTTCAGCTGCATTTAGTTGTCTACTAGCATAGGCAATAGGGAGATCCATGTTCCCTTCACCCGTAGGTTGTGCGAGTACACATCCAATAGCATAATTGGAGGCATCCACATGAACATGGAATGGCTTGCTCCAATCTGGTGTGGTCAAGATTGGTGTTGAACACAATCGCTTCTTCAGCTCATTGAAGGAATTCTCACACTCATTAGTCCACTCAAAATTTGTCAAAAGTCCGTACATGGGCTTTGCAATGACAGCGTACATGTGAATGAATCGGCGGTAGTAACCACAATGCCCCATGAAATCTTGAACTTCTTTGACATTTCTTGGCCTAGGTAGCTCTGCTATAGCTCTCACTTTCTCTTCGTCAGTAGATATGCCATTCTTTGACACTATGTGTCCTAGAATCTTGCCTTGCCTGACCATAAAAACGCACTTTTCTGGGTTCAGGCAGACTTGATATTCTCTACATTTGTCAAAGATTTGTCTGAGTTCGGGAATATGGGTTTGCCTAATGTTGGAATGAGCACAAAGATCATCAACATAGACTTCTAAGTTCTTCCTCAGGAACTCTTTAAACACATGGCACATCAGCCTTTGGAAGGTAGCGGGAGCATTGGTCAGCCCAAATGGCATTACCCTAAAAGCGAATATACCCCACTCTATGGCAAAAGCCATTTTATGCTGATCTTCTGGTGCAATGGCTACTTGATTGTAGCCTGAAAACCCATCTAGGAAGCTGTACACTTCCTTGCCTGCTACCCTTTCTAATAGATGCTTAGTGATAGGAAGTGGATAGCTATCTCTAATAGTGGCTGCATTAACCTTCTTCAAGTTAATGCATACTCGTAATTTGCCGTTCTTCTTGGGCACCACTACAATGGGGGATACCCATTCAGTGTGCTCAATTTCATAGATAAATCCGGCTTCCACCAAGCGGTCTATCTCTTCTTTGATCTTAGCAGCATAGTTATCATTATATGTGTATGGCTTTTGCTTAGAGGGTTTAGCATCTGAGGTCATGGGGATAGTGTGTGAGCATATGTCAGGGTCAACACCTTTCAAATCCTTGTAGCTCCAAGCGAATACATCTCGGTATTCTCTTAGCAAGGCTATCAGCTCTTGTTCTTCTTCTTATGTTAGGTCATGTCCTATGTATGTGCATCTTTCTTCTCCTTCCTCGATGGCGACCACTATTTTCTTGGTAGTTTCCTTGCTATCATAGGCTTCTCCTGCTTGTGCCTCACGTTTAGGCATTCTTATCATGACCCTCCTATCGTCTATCTCATATTTTTTAAAGTTTTCTGGGACCTCAAACAAAGATTCTTCTGCCTCCAGAGTGACTTCCTTCTTCCTTCTTTTCTTTTCTCCGCTTTTAGAAGCTACTTGTGTGGCTAACCTCACCTCATTTGTAAGCTCTCCGTGCCTCTGGGGTTGAAATTCTACTTCATAGAAGTATTCTTCATCTGATGCAAAGGGTGGGTCCATAATGATTGACTCTAGATCGGAGTCACTTGCATCCTCAAATGCATCAGGGCTAGGTTCGCATTCTTCTAGAACTGCCTCTCCCATGATTGGCTCTATGGAGAAGACTGAAATATCATAGCCATCCTCATCACAGTGGGGTGTCCATTGTTCCTCATTGATGGCTACATCCATGGTTGCTAGAATTTCTGCCCAGCCGTGGGGTTCAAATTCTTCGTCCGGAAAGACTACAGGTGCATAGGCTGGGTCTTGGATAGATCTATGGGTTTCTTTTGCACCTACCTCTCTGGCTTTCTCTCTCTTCTCTTCTTCTACTGCTACCTTACACATCCATAAGTGGGTGTCTTCATGCATCCACGAGGATCCAAATTCTATGGAATGCACAGAGTCAGTCTCATCTTTGGCTCTATGGATGGGATTCCATTGAATAGGTGGCACATCTCTATGAGAGTAATCCTTAAGATTGACCTTGGTCGTAACACCTAAGTGCTGCAGGTACAACGAATTGGTTCCCCAATCCTGTACCACTTGCAACTGTCGCAGAAAAGGTCGTCCCAAGATCATCTCATAGGCATGATTTTTGCTGAAGTCGCATATGGCAAATGTGTGCTCAAACTCGACACCACAGGTGGCGAGAGTTATTCCTTCTAGCAATCCTAAGGGTCTCTCAATATGACCATCGGCCATCTGCAATTTCATTCTCGTTGGCCTGAGTGCTGGCTTGCCCCAACGCTTCCATAGGGAAGTGGTGGCAATTGCAACTCCTGCACCTGAGTCCAAAATTGCCTTGGTGGTGTACTCCTGGTAGGTAATGGGAAGATAGGTGTTCCCTTCTTCACCTTCACACATATCTCCTACCTTATCCAAGGGTATCTCTGGCACTGTCCTATGTGATCCTACCTGGGAACGAGGTTTCGCTATCTCGGGCACTTGATTGGCTACTTGTTTCCACACTTCTGGTCTAACCTTAAGCCACTCTTCCAAAGTGAGATTGCACTGCACTTTGGTGTTCTTCACTACCTCTGTGTTCCTAGGTATGATTGAATCTTCGTTTCTTACCATGACTATAGGTGCTCTCATACAGGTGGACTTTGCTTCCCATGGGCCTGTGAAATGGGGTAGTTCTTGTAAAGAATTATACTCGAAGTCTAATCTTTCTTGAGATTGGGCACTCTCCTGTTCTCCATAAATGGAAGGAAGGTCTTGTGGGAATTGATCGTGTGTGTCATCCACCAGCTCAAAGGGAGGAGGGGCTTCACTTTCTTTAGCCCATTTGTCTTCTTGAATCTCGCGTAGGAATTCTGGTGTGAATCGATTCATAGAAGATGATGTGTCTGGCTCCGTAGAGTTAGGCACATAGGCTTCAGGCACATAGGCTTTCTGGGTAGGAAAACCTGCTCTTTCACTAGCCTTGTCATGGTGTTGAGGGGCGAGTTCCTTTTGTGATTGTGCCATTAGATTCTCTACTCTTTCTAGGGAGGGGGGGTTATCTGGTTCAGTGGAATTGGGCACATACGCTTGTGATGGGGAATGGTTCATGTTTTTGCTTGCTTTATCTCTTTCTTGATGTTTTTCTTCCTTGGCACATCTTGCAATTATGCCCTCTAACTTCTCTAGAAGTCCATCCAAGTGTAATTGTCTTGGCTGAGCCCGAGTAATTGAAAAGGCGACTGGCTTCAAACATAGTCTGAGCCAATGCGACCATTTTCGCGCAAAGCTTGGTTCTTTCTATCTCTAGGTCAGCTCTAGGGTAGCACTTGTCATGATCCGTTACATTTGGCCCTTCTTGGATTCTGGCCTGATATGCTTTAAGCATCATGTCTATGTCTTCAGGAGTGGGATCAGCTAATACTGATCCTACTCGGGGTGGATTGGCGGGTAAAGGGAGAGGTGGTGGAGGGTTGGTGTGAGAGTGGTTTTGAGATGCGAGTTCACTTATCTTCGCCTTGGTTTCTCTCAAGCTTTCTTCAAGTTCGCTCATCTTTTTTGCCCATTGCCTTTTCATTCTTTCACGACTATCCTTCCAGGCTCTAGTCCTCTTTTTGGTTATACTCTCTGTTTCACTCACCTCGGGGCTCTTTTCCTGACCAACACCTTGGCTTTGTTGTAGTGCTTGGGCTCTTGTGATTACTTGCACAGGTGCAGTGGAAGTCACACTCCCTGTGGAGTCTACAACTAACCCAACAACATTGATAGGAGTGATTTTAGGCATGTTATTAGGGTTCTTTGGGCAATCTCGTAGGAGATGCTCTTTTCCGCAGTCTTGACAGAAACCCTGAATTGTTACTGGTTGAGGTTGTGTAGGGGCAGGCAGTGGACAATCACGTATAAGGTGATCTCCCTGACATCTGAAGCATGGTCCTCTAGGAAATGGGGGTCGTACCTGCCTAGGTTGAGGTCTAGAGTTGGGGTTTGTGTACATGACATTAGCATACTCAGGTTCCCCACTATTTTCACTTGGATCCTCATAATAGTATGACTCGTTATGCTCGGGTGACTGCATGTAATAAGCCTGTGGGCTATCAATATGTGTGGAGTCAAAACTATGGTCACTTGGATCACTGTCTGATAGCAATGGGGTGATTGGGACTATGGCTCTGTTTGGATTTTCTTCAGCAGATGCATATTTCACTGGGATCACATTGGTTGGAGCAGGGGGTTGCTGCACTAGGACTGGTTGAGGTCTCTGCTGCCCTTGATAAGGTGGCTGATAAGTTTGCTGTGGTCTGTTGTATTGTTGTGGTGGGTACTGATTCGGGTATCTACCCTGTTGTGGATATGGCTGAGGGTAATTTTGCCTAACAGTTTGTTTGTTATATGGGCAGTCTTGTGCAGTGTGGTTGGTGTACCTGCGCTCTATGGTGCAGTACTGGCTACTAGGATTCGCCTGGGGTTGGGCCATAATGGGACATACATTTGCCATATGGTCACCGCCACAAGTGTAACACCGCTTAACTGGGGCAAATCTCGGAATTTGTTTGCTAGAGACACCTAGTTTTTGAGCTACCTTCTCTGCAAGTTCCTCGATGGATGTGGATTGACCAGATGTCAGGTTACTAGAGCTATCAGAATCCTTATAGATTTTTGATAGTTCTAATTCCTCACCTAGATTGTCTTCAATGTCTATGCACATACGCACACACTCTTCTATCGTTCTGGGGTCCTTCAGATACACATATGACCTCAGCTTGGTGCTCAACAATCCATCTAAGAATAAGGCCACTTGTTTGGCTGGTGTGGGTAACTCCGGCATCGGGCATCTTTCCAGGTACTGCCTAAATCTTCTTCCAGCTAGTCTAACCGTCTCTTGAGGTGTTTGCTTGAAGCTATGAATTAGTGACGAAGTGTTGTGCCTGATTCCACTCTTAGAAAACTCAATGATAAATGCCTCTAAGAGCTGGTCTATGTTTTTGAAATGCCTCTCGTTTAGTGGTTGAAACCACGTAAGGGCAGTGTTCCTAAGGGTTAGACCAAAAGCATTGTATTGTGTGAATAGGTCCTCTACCTGTTCAGCTTTCAGTACTTGCCGAAATTCTGCCACATGGTCATAAGGGTCTCCCGTGCCATCGAAATAATTCTTCATGGACTTCACCAGTTGAGTTGGTCGTAGGGTCCTAGTGTGTTCTCTCGGCCTTGGCAAAGGAAAATTGTCAACATTCCTTTGATTCCATGGGGTTCTATGTCTCTCAGGTTCCACTCTATTCCTTTCCGTTCTCGTCCTTTCTCTTCCTAGGGAGTTGGCAAAACTTACCTCAGGTTTGTCTCTACTTCTATCTCTTTGAGCTCCATGAGCTTGGGAAGTCCCAGCTCCTTGGTGACCAAAGGACACATTAGACCTTGGTTGGGGAAAAACAAATTCACCCTTCCATGTGTAGGCATGTCTGCCATGCTCAGTGACCATGAAGATTCTCTCTGATGCATTGTCTAGGTAGGTTACTTGGCCTGGGCTATCAGGGTCTTTAAACTCATAGATTGTGAGGTCATTCACTTCCTGGGGTTGAGCAGATTTATATCTCCAAAAAGCCTCATCCGTTTCTCGGTTTAGAAGCAGATCTATGCTTTTATTATCCTGTGGAATCCACTCTGGAGTCATGATTCTGGTCAAGACAGATTTACCACGGGGGGTTCTTGGCTCTTTCTCTAAGTTCCCTTGCTCTATATCACCCATGTCGGTCTCAGCAATCACATTTCCAAACTCATCAGTTCTATCAGGAAGAGTGGTGACTACATATATAGTCCCCTCTTTATCTAGGTATGCTCCATTCTCAAACTTGACTACCGGGTGGTCTAATCCTTGGGGTTGATCGGGGTTCTTAATTTGGACCACCGATCTTCTCAGGCCATCTTCATAGATGCGAGCACCTAGACAATTTGTCTTGATGTATTCCAATTGAGTCTTGTAAGGTCCCTCTGGCTTTTCTAGATAAGCCACCCCTGAACTACCTACTGATCTCTCCATGTGATAGGACATCTCCGAATCACTTGTTTCTGATCTAGGAGTGTATGGGTAATCACTCAACTGCTGGGTCCAAGACCTGGCAGTGTGATTGACGCTAGCTTCAGAAGATCTGAGGCTTTGTCTGTCTCGGCCTAAGTGTCTGCCTGATCTAAGGTTCATATGCCTGATTTATCTACCCCCTTGGACCTAAGCACACTCTCGTTGCAGGTTAATTTGCACCAATCACTTTGTTCTTTTGAGTTGAATATTATGTTTATGGTCTTGTCTGAAATCGCGTTGTCAGGAGTACTTAAGTGAATTTCCGCACTTGACGAGTGATCGACTCCAGTTTACCTTTTGTCCCTTAGAGTTTTCGCACTTAAGACCTACTTAATTCTTGCACTTGGTTGATTAATACTCTTGGACTTGATTCGGGCCTAACGTTGCCCTAATTAATTACCACACCTAAGTCGTACTTAGCCTAGGCTAGGAATTGACAAAGGAGGGTTGAGAGATCTTCCAACCTCAATCAGCTGGTTGACCAGACTGCTACACAAGCCCAGGAAGCCTTCTCCCAAGCTTGGTACTCACCCTTGCTAGCTTGCTTAGATTGCCTTGAGTGCTCACAATGTTCCTGCAAAAGCTCACCCGTTAGTATAGCTCTTTTACCACAAGTAATTGAAAAACACACATCAATAATTTTAGTCCCCCTGGAGTAACTCACTGTACCCCCTAAATCTGAGGAGCACTTAGTTCCACCTAAAGGTCAACTTAAAAATGCATGTTCTAAAACAAGACCAAAATCTCATCAATCGGAGTTCGTATGGTCAAGTTATGACCATTCAGGCACTAAAGGGTCAAAATGGGCTCTCGGGGTTCAGGAGATCCCTCTCTGGTTTCTAGGCCTTTTGCCCACTTCCAAGGTTCTAAAGTTATACCAAGGTGCCTAAAATTAAGCTCGACTACCCTTCCAATCACTAAAAAATAACACTAAATTTTCATGCGTTAAAGGCCGTGTATCGCGATAGGTCAGGTCGAGGTGTCGCGATAGCTCGAAGTGTCGCGATAGGTGGGGAGTGTCGCGATAGCTCAAAGTGTCGCGATAGGTCGAAGTGTCGCGATAGGTCGTGAGGTGTCGCGATAGGTCGTGAGGTGTCGCGATAGGTCGTGAGTGTCGCGATACCTCGAGGTGTCGCGACAGCTCGGGATATGGTGAATTTTTCTGTTCTGTCTAGTGATCCTGGGAGCTCTAGGCCTGCGCAGGGTCGTGGTGCACTCAGAATCGTGATTGGGTGAAATTTTTGGAGTGTCGCGATAGCTCGAGCTCAACGCCTCGGGGACTGTGCAGACAGATTCTGTACCTGCTGAGCTTGCTGGAGATGATGATGGAGCTGCCACCTGCAAGAAACATGCAAAAAACACACAAAACAAGAACACACACGCTCGCTCTCTCTCAAAATCGCACACAACAAATGAGGGAATGATAAGGAAGAGGGAATATGTAGTGGAGAAGGAGGTGGAGGTGGAGTTGGAGAAGGAGGTGAAGATGGAGATGGAGATGGAGACAACGCGTCCTCTCTACGTCTTACCATCACACGCTCGTCCTCAAAGCTCGAATCCCCGGCAACGGCGCCAAAATTTGGTGTAGCTCAGTGATGAGTAGCACCTCCTTTAATGTCAATCCGGGAAGACATGAGGATGGTATGAAGACCTCGAGCAAGTGAATGCACAAATGTGTGAGTGAGAAGCACACTAACATGCACACACATACACACACGCGCACACACGGCAAGAACAAAGAGAGTAAGACAATGGAATCACTTCTATTGCAACCAAGTTCTCATACAAGCTCAAAACTACCAGCAGCTCCCGAAAAATGAGCTCCCTAGCTCTATTTATAGTTTTTGACTAGCTTTGGCCCTGTCCAGACCTAGTGTCCGGCCTAGTTAAAAATTAGGGTCCAGGGCTTATTTGAGGGCTCAAACGAGATCTAAAAATTATGAAAATTGGCAGGCAACTACTTCTAGGGCTCCCCAAGCTCGAGGACTCCTCGGCTTGTACAAAATGGAGCTACAAAAAGGTGAAATGATATTTACAAGGGTTTTTAGTGATGAGAATCACTTTAAAATGATGTAAGGGTTTTGAAAAAAAATGAAAGGTTGCCTTAGTGCTAGATCTGCATGTGTGTCCGTACTTGCTTCTTCCCGTGTGCTATCAACACTTACACATACACATGCACATGCGTATTATACACACACACATACATATACACATGCACATACACACACATATGCACATACACTCACACATACACATGTGCATACATACATGTACACACTCATACACATACACATACACACACTTATACACATACACATACACTACATGCATACACACACACACACACACATATATATATATATATGTGTGTGTGTGTGTGTGTGTGTACACACACACACACGCACACACACACACCTACACATACACACACAACATACTTATACATATACACATACATAAGCACATACATACATATACACACAAATACACATACACATGCACATACACACACGCAGCCACATATAATACTTACACATACATGCACATACATACATATACACACGCATACATATACACATGCACATACACACACATATGCACATACACTTACACATACACATGTGCATACATACATGTACACACTCATACACATACACATACACACATATACACACACATACACATGCATATATACCTACACATACACATACACACACATACATACACTTATACACATACACATACACATACACATGCACATACACACATATACACACGTATACACATACATATGCACATATACACATATGCACATACACTTACACATACATTTACACATACACATACACATATGCATACACATACACACATGCATATGCATAAAACATATCTACATGCACATATATACGCACACAAATACACACATATGCATGCATATTGACACACTTACACAAATATGGATATATACCATGTGCATACATATATTTTATACACATGCAACTACACACACATGCATACATATATACACACAAACACACATATAATATGAATGAATTATATAATTAAAGTAATAAATCACATGTTAAATATAAATAGTAATAAAAATTATTAAAACAAGATTTTTCATTAATTAATACAGACACAATTCAAAACATAACTGGAATGAGAAAATACATAGATATAAAAAATATGTATATCAATGTAAAATATATATCCAATGTACTATATCAGTCATCTTGATCATGATCATCCACATCATCATGTAAGTCCTCATCATCATGATCATCCTCATCATCATGATCATCATCATGATCATCATCATGATCATTCTCATCATCATGACCATCACTACCACATGAGGGGCATATCGATGCTAGCCATACTGACAGTCACACCCTGACATCACTATGACTGTTAAAAATGCTTGGAAAGACCATGTTAGTCATACTGAGAGTCACTTGACCGTCAGTATAACCGTTACAAGGTTTTGGCCAGTATACGCATCGAAAAAGGTCGGCACCGATATAGGTGCTGGTATATGCATCGGTATAGGTGTGGGTATAAGCATCGATAACACCTGTACTCATGGCATGTTTTAACATAACCGGACTTGGGAATGAAAAGTTGACATTTGCTACTATTTTGAAATGCATACTGCTAGTGTCAAGTTTGCACCTGCATGTACGTTGTGCTCATCCACCTACATTATGATCATCTTGTAGTGTCAAGTTTGCACCTGCATGTACGTTGTGCTCATCCACCTACATTATGATCATCTTGTGCACACACATGCACACACAAATATCTCTCTCTACACACACATCTCTCTCTTTCTCTAGATCTCGCATCTTGGTAAGTGATGCACATACTCTTTCACCCTTTCTCTTTCTCTATGTTTTCTCTTTTCTAATTTCTCTTTTCTTTGGTTTTGTAGGAGCTTTTTGGCGTCAATTCTTTGGAATCTGATGAGAGATAGCATTGATTAGGCTTTGACGACAAGGATCCAAAGAATTACATCGATGTAAGTGATTGTTTTGTTCTTTATTACAAATAGAGATAGAGAGAGAGATAGAGAGAGAGAGAGAGAGAGATGAAAGAGAGAGGGAAAGAGAGAGATCTAGAGAGAGATGAAAGACAGAGAGAGAGATGAAAGAGAGAGAGATAGAGAGAGAGATGAAAGAGAGAGAGATAGAGAGAGAGATGAAAGAGAGAGATGAAAGAGAGAGAATGAGAGAAAGATAGAGATACATACACACACATAGATGTAAGTGATTGTTTTGTTCTTTATCACAAATAGTAATAGAGAGAGAGAAAGAAAGAGAGAGAGAGAGAGAGATGAAAGAGAGATATGCATACATACATACACACACATACGTATGCACACATAAATACACATACATATGCATATATTAAATACACTCTCACATGCATACACACACATGTGTACACACACATACATACATATATGCATACACATACACTCTCACATGCATACACGCATAAGAGAGACACATATACATATACGTACACATATTCATACATACACTTTTTCACACATAAACACATAGACACACACATATACACACACACTCACATACATATTACATACACACATGCATATTCATGCATATGCATGCATACACACATATACATACACACATGTACACACACATATACATACACACATGCATATGCATACATAAATACACACATATGCATACACACATATACATATACACATATGCATACACACATACATATGCATACACACATATACACATACATGCTTTAGGTCTAGGTCTTTAGGATTCGGGTTTTAGGTTTTTTACATATATACACATATGCATACACACACACATACACACACACACATACATACATACATACATACATACATACATACACACACACACACACACACATATATATATATATATATATACACACACACATGCAATATACACACACATATCACATATCACATATACATACAAACATACATGCATATACATATTTTAGGGTTAGGGTTTCAAGATTAGGGTTTTAGGCTTTTACATACATACACACATACATACACACGTACATACACACATATACACACACATAATACATATAAACATACACATATATATACACATGCATACACATATATACATGTTTTAGGTGTAGGTCTTTAGGATAAGGGTTTTAGGGTTTTTACATATGCATACACATATATATACACATGCATACACACATATACATGTTTTACGTGTAGGTATTTAGGATTAGGGTTTTAGGGTTTTTTCACATGCATACACATATATACACATATACACATACACATATATATACACATGCATACACACATATACATGTTTTAAGTGTAGGTCTTTAGGATTAGGGTTTTGCATACACATATATACACATATACACACATATACACACATAATACATATACACATACACATATATATACACAAGCATACACACATACACATATATATACACAAGATAAAGAAACGATAAAAGTAATGCTTGGAAAGACCATGTCATTCATACTGACAGTCACTTGACCGTCGGTATAACCGTTACAAGGTTTTGGCCAGTATACACATCACAAAAGGTATAGGTGCCAGTATATCAGTGCCAGTATATGCATCGATATAGGTGTCGGTATAAGCATCGATAACACCTATACTGATGGCATGTTTTAACATAACCGGACTTGGGAATGAAAAGTTGACATTTGGTACTATTTTGAACTGCATACTGCTAGTGTCAAGTTTGCACGTGCACATACATTGTGCTCATCCACCTGCATTGTGATCGATATGGCATTCCAGGCCCTTAGTGTTGGAACCTGGAAACTCGAGCGGGCCACCATATGCCTATTCAGATGGTCTCCCGATTTGTCTCCAGACAAATCAAAATCTCTCCGCTACCCTCTCTGGGTAGAGCTCACTAACATACCATACTTCTTGTAGAACTTCGTGTGGGACATTGTATCTCCAATCGGCAAGCCATTGGCTTCGCGAGAGGATGTGGGTGGCTTAATCTATGAAGGTGCAAAACACTCTTTCAATGCTAGATGGCACCCTCAAATTTGCATTGAGGCTGATCTCAGCACGTCGCTTCCTTCAAAGATCAAAGTGGACCTCGGAGAAGAGGATGTCTAGGAACAAGACATTAATTATAGAAACCTACCTAATGCATGTTTTCACTATGGCCAACAAGGCCATAGGATTAAAGATTGCCCTGTAAGACAAAAAAGCAATCAAAGACAAGAAGCACCCAGAAAAACTCAAGACAGCAATGGGTTATTGAATTGCCTGGAAAACGAAGAGGAAGACAAGGACCCCCAAAACCCCAAAATCGACTCAGATGGGTTCACAAAAGTCAGAAGAAGAAGGAAAAGAAGTCCTAAGGTGACCTCGGAGAGGAATCGCATTCCAGATACCCCCCTAAACAACTTGTATTGCAATCTAGAAAAGGAGATTAATGAGCTTGATAACCCAGGTAGGAACCAGTTTGAGGTGGACATCAATGACAAAGCCCTAGAGATCACTGACAACAAAGAAACCAATCAGGAGGGCCACACTACAAGCAAAGAAGACGGCTTTACCATTAGTAGTGAAGACAATATGGATAGTGAAAGTTCCATCATCGGATCAACTATTCGGGAAACGGCTTCCTACCCATTCCAACAAGAGGTTTCTCGCATGGGTAAACAACCCATTGAGTTACCCTAGAAAAGCCCCCTTAAGAACAAATTACTAAGTCAGGACCCCCTCCCAGTGAAAAAGAAAGATGAATCCAAGAGGAGAAAGGATAAGCCCCCCTCCCACAAAGAGAGTAACCTACAACAATGATCATCATCTCATTAAATGCTAGGGGGCTAACTGACCCCTCAAGAGCAACCATCATCGGTCAATGGCTTCGTGACATCAACCTAAACCTTGAATTGATTTGTATTAAAGAGACTAAAATTGATGGAGCAGACCTCCAAAAATGTCTTAGACATGTCTCCTCGTCCCATGTTTGGATTTTGACATCGCACCCCTGGGGGTCCGATGGGACAATAATTGGCATAAATCACTCATGGTTTGAAAAGCGTGAGAACTTCATTGAAGATCAGAACCATCGTTGGATTGCCGTTTCCTTTGGTGCCCCATTTTGATTCACATTGGTTTCTTTGTACGCCCCTAATGGGGTGTTGGAGAAATTGGACACCTGGGCCTCCTTGGTCTCGCTCCCCCACAACGTGCTTATTTACGTTGACTTCAATATGGTGGAGGACCCTATAGATAGATAGAACAACAAGGGCCAAGTCATCGACAGTCGGGAGAAAGATACTTGGGACAATACCAAGTTGCACTTGGATCTGGTCGAATTCAAAGATTCGAATGGCTTTTCGTGGTCAAATCTCCAAGCGGGTGAGGACTTGCGAAAAGCTAGACTCGATAGAAGCTACATTGCTCAGAGCATTATACATCAATGGGGCCATCCTTTCATCTTGCAACGCACTGACCTCAACATCTCTGACCACTACCCGATCGTTATCTCCTTTCATCCGCCCACTAAAACCCATAAAGCTCCTTGGTTTCATGCTTGCTTGACTTCGTTCTCTCTCCCGTCCGTCCATCAAGAAATTGAAAAACTGTGGAAGGAGGATTTTGCCACCAGTTCATCCCTAGCCAAGTGCTGGAGGTGTGCAGTCATGAAATTACGACAGATTATGATAAGAACCAGGAAGATGCTCCAAATTGTTCGGCGAGCACATAGAGAAGCTCTTTATCATAGGCTCTAGAGACTTGAGGCAGAAGTGAACAAAGGAAAAGCTCAATCCAGAAGGGTCTATGTAGAATCAGAGTGCTCTTGAGATACAAGGAAGAAATTCAAAGGAAAATTTTGCAAATGTTCTTTACGGAGTGGTGGGCTGCCAAAGCCGACAAGCCCTTCAAAGAGATGTGTAGCATTCTGGAAAGAAAGCAAAACAGAGAATCGATCCCCCTTTTGCTTGACCCAAACACCGATGTTTGCAATACAGAAGAAGAAAATATCGGTATCATTGAAGATCATTTTACGAGACTCTTGGGGATCTCGACTCCTCTCTCCCCTCATAGAAGGGATTGCATGGCGGCCATCTCGAGGGTTTCCTCTCATGGGATCCCACACACCCTTCGCTCCCTCCTTGATGCCCCTATCTCAGAAGAAGAAATCATTGTAGTCATTGATGCCCCCTCCTAGAGGGAAAAGCTTGGGACCAGATGGTCTCACTAATGAGTTCTTTAAGTCCTTCAAGGCGGTGATTGCTACCCCTCTTTGTTTGGTCTGGCAAGAGGCACTCCAGTTTGGCGCGCTTCCAGCCTGTCTCAACAATGGCATCACCAAGTTAATCCACAAAAAAGGGGGAAAAGAACAGAATTAAGAATTGGCGTCCGATCACGATGCTTCAAATGGGCCATAAGGTCATTGCTAAAGTCATAGCCAACAGAATTTCCGGCCATCTGAGCGCTTGGTTAAGTGAGGACCAAAAAGGTTTCATCAAAGGTAGGTCGATTTTGGAAGCCATTATTGATATTTGGGAAGGTCTCGACTTCGCAGATAAGTCAAGACAAGATGTGGTTTTCCTCAAGATCGACTTCGACAAAGCTTATGACAGGCTAGAATGGGACTATATTTTGCAATCACTTAAAGATCTCGGCTGCAGCCAGAAATTCACCAAGATGATCTGGACCCTTTTGGGAAATGCATCGACCCAAATTAGTGTTAATGGCCATCTTTCAAAGGCGATCAAATTGAAATGATCAATTAGACAAGGGTGCCCACTGGCTCCCCTTCTCTTTGCCATCACCACAGAAGGATTAGCGGCCTAGTGGCACAGCAGGCGGAAATCGGTAATATCAAAGGCCTTCTACTGCCCCGTAACCAAGGCCAAATCACCATGAGACTTTTTGTCGACGATATGAGTGTGTTTGTCCACAACGATAGCACCAATTTGGAGACATTTTGAAGGTGCCTGGATACTTTCTACGAATCCTATGGTTCCAAAATCGATCAGTCAAAGACTGCTTTCAGAGCCATCATTGGGGTCCAACTTGACCTTTTATTTGATCATGGCTGCCAAATCATTCCTCGAGGCCAAATTTTTTGGCTTCTTGGGATTTCCCTAGGATTTGGTATCTCGTTGGAGCAGTAGTGGATTTGGGTCCTGGCCAGACTCAAAAACAAACTAAACTATTGGAGAGGTATGTAAATCAATATCGTGGGTCACGCAATGGTTATTAACACATTCCTCATTTCATCGACCATTTACTTCCTCTCTTATTGGAGATCAAAAGAGGAAGAACTATCCAAACTAGAAAGTATTTGCAGAAACTTCCTTTAGACAAGCGACCACAACAGGAGGGGGGTGCCTAAAATCAAGAGGTCTATCTACACTAGCCAAAGAGATAGTGGGGGCCTTGGCATCCTGGACATTGGGTGCATGGCTAACAAACTTGCGGCAAAATGGTTGATTAAGGCGTGGTGCAATGGAGAGGCCTCGTGGGCCAAGTTGATCTTTAGAATCAAGAACGAGTTGTCTTTCGTGGGATTCTCAAATTGGAAGACTCTTGACATTCTAACCCTTTTGTTTTCCCCGATTCTAGTTTTTCTGAAAGGCTCGAATCTTGTGTGCTCCCTATGGAAGAGTTGGAATAAAGTCAAAAGCTTCACAAGAATCAGTGAAGACTGGAAGTGGGCAGCTGGTATCAGACAAAATGACTCTATCTGTTTTCTGGAATCTTGTGTGCTCCCTATGGAAGAGTTGGAATAAAGTCAAAAGATTCACAAGAATCAGTGAAGACTGGAAGTGGGCAGCTGGTATCAGACAAAATGACTCTATCTGTTTTTTTATCCATCGCATTCGAAGCGTGGAATCCTGGAAGATTCGGAATGCCAAGAGGTTATGGAACAAAGGATAAAAAAATGGAAACACCTCTGGAAACAAGACACCAACTAGTGGATCAACTTCGAGGATGTTGACTCTACCCCTATGAACAATGGAATACTTTGCAAAGCAGATGTCTTGTCTGGGATCGCTCTAAATTTTGCCTTCTCATGGGGCATGATTTGCCAAGTCTGCTTGGTCTCAGATGGCACAATGGTAATTGCCTAACAAAAATCCCGAACATCAAAGATAAAATTGATTATCAGGTCAACCTCAAGAAGAAGTGGTACCTGTCTTGGACGCGGCTGCGGTGGGACATGAAGTTTATGGCTATCTGGCACCCTCTCATAAAAATCAAAAAGTATGTCCTTCTTTGGAAAATTCTTCATCGCGGAATTTGGACCAACCTAAAGGCTAGCAAAATTTGTGGGGTGCCTCCCTAGTGCAAGCGCTGCTACCAGTCCATTGAAGATGTTGCTCACATCTTCTTTTCTTGTCCCAACTCCAAGAGGCTTTGGCAGATTGTCGAAAAGAAGGTTAGACTTCAGAAACATATCAATTGGAAACAAGCTCTGCTGAGAGCAGCGATCGGCTGCTCCATGACTCTCTAGAATGCCATCAGAGGGGAGGTCCTATGGAAGATTTGGGGGGAAAGAGGCGCTTATAACTTTGGAAACTCTCCTAAAAATTGATCGATTGAGAAATCGTTGTTCCTCCTCAGTAGAAGAATCGCTAACTATAAGAAACCCCCCCTTCAGGCATCATCTAGTGCTCCTTCTGATCAACAACAAGCTTAAACCCAAGTGGGCCCTGCACAAGGGTGATGAGAGAGTGATTAAGCTTCTTTGTAATGCCATCTAAACTCTATAAAATATACCCCTGCTATGTGGGATTTGGGAGTCTCGTGGGCACTAGTCCCTTTCACTTGTACTTTTCTTTTAATTAATACAAGTTTGGGAGAGTAGGCTAAGGCAGAACTTCCTTTATTAAAAAAAAAAAACTTATGTTTATTTATTTTGCTATTTTTTTGTACACTACTATTTTTCTATATTATCATTATTCTAATTATTTGAGTTCTTTGTTGTAGAGCATGATGGGAGACAGTCCATCGGTCACTCTGCACTCCATGATAGAGGAGCAGTTTATGGAGTTTATATCTCAGGCACCTCTTGCTTATATGGCTAGAGCATCATAGTACTGGATCACTCATGGTAGCACTCCCCCCAGCCTCATTCCCACTGGCAGCACTCCCACCAGCACCACTCCCTTTGGTGGAACTACTCTCACCGGAGGTACTCTTGGTTTTACGAATCCACCACGGCCATCCTCTCAGCCATCCCCTAGTGGCTCCAGTAGTTGACACATGCATTCGACACCACAGTGCGATACAGGTGCTAGCCCATTGCGTCAGTCAAAGTCATGCTCTGGAGGAGCAGGTTCCAGAGGTGGATCTACAAGTGGCTCTAGAGGAGATGGATGTTGTGGAGGTAGTGCAATAGATGTTGTGTCTCCCACTTCTACTTCTAGACTGAGTACCTCAGATGCAGTAGGCCACATAGTATGCCATAGATACCTTGGGGTGCTTATGACCATGATGACTCCAAGGTATATTGTATACGTTATGGAGCTCTAGTGATGGATGCAATCGGAAAGGCCATGCATCAGATCGTACGGCAGTTGTGTTCCATACAATTTGGACACTCTCTCATGGTGAAATGGAGTGAACAAGACAAGAATCGAAAAAATTACATCGTAGATTCGATCTATCACGAGTATCGATCAGCACCTGGGCACCCTATTATCATCTTAGAATGGATTGAGTACACGGCACATGAGATGATGTCCCATCAATGATCAGAGGCTCGTGACACCTTCAGAGTAGGCTTATTGAAGCCTATATGGTTAGATGTTGAGGATTTGGATATGGTCCATGATTAGTAGTAGTAGACTCCTGACTGATATCGTCAATAGTGAGATATGGAGGCCACACGTCTAGATACAGTTGGAAGTGTCACATTTGGGTAGTGACGAGTACAACACTATGCATCACGAGTTTGTAAGTATCATTTTGATTATTAAATTTGCTTGTGTTAAGAATGTCATGTATGTTCATCTAATGTTTTGCATAATTTTTGCAAGAGTTGGCAATGGGTTGTCCTCCAATATGAGTAGAGGAGGCTTATGGATATCGCCATGGATTAGTTGCACTGTTGGATTTGGAGGGACACGGTGCGATCCTTTCATGGGAGCATCTATGATGAGGTGAGCATATAAACTTGGTTTGGTGTTTTTTAGTTGTTGTTTATAAATATCATATCGACTTGTATCATTTCATGAATGTGCTTTGTTGCAGGATTATAGATATAGATGGTTTGATCCCTTTGTATGTGGTTCCTATATGGCAGTGGTTTGTCATATTTTGTATTTGGCTCATATATATATCTCTTTTGTACATTGTTCATTTATGGAATCCCTCTTTTGTACATGGTTCATGATTCATTCTGCTCATCTCTTTTATGTTCATGTGTTTTGATTTATTAAATCATGTTTTGGTTGCCAATCATATAAACCCTAAATCGGCAACCATTAGAGTATATGTCACATTTACTCAGATTATTTGGGCAGATTGTATTGTCTTTTGCTACGCAAGAGCATGGTAATGTTGCTACAACAAGAGACAACACACTCCACCTAAAAAAAATTTTGCAGATATGATTGTCAATATGGACGACAGTATGAGCGTCGATATGTTCAAAAACATATCAGTGCCTATACCGATACTTTTTCCACAGACATATTGACGCGTATATCGGCGATTTTGATATCGATGAGGATACCATCAATTATACCATCCGTTTGCAGGTATATACCGATGTCTATATCGGTGAAGATCTATCGATACATATACCAAGCTTGATACTAATACTACTAGGGGTTTACCAACATGTATACCGACACCTATACCGATGCTTATATTGACACTATTGTATCGACGTGCGTACCGGCACTTATATCGACACCAAGGCAAAAATGCACCCGTGTATTTGCACCGGTATATGGCCTAGTATGCCCCTCATATGTTGTAGTTCATCTGCATTCTCTGATCATGTATTTGTAGTGGCATCATGGGTAGAGATATGAGCACTCAATGATCAAGATCTTCCTGCATGTTGATATCCACAATGTGTAGCAAAGTTGATTTCCTTTTTCATAAGATATCAACCATAATCCTTTTGCTGCATTGAAACAAATAAAAAAGATTAATGATTAGTGTTTTAACTAAAACAAAAATTTGTAATTTCAATAATACATATACTTACAAATGTAGCTACAAAACCATGATGGCCCGTTTGGCCTAAGTGTGATGTATGACCTGACTCAAGTCTCTTCTTTGCAGCAGCCTACGTTTATTTAATGAAACAAGAATACATAGATTAAATGCAAAACATCCATAAAAAATATGAGAAGTATAAGTCACAATAATATAGAATATTAATTTGTATACCTTCTACTGAGGAAATGATTCCTGAAGACATAGCTATCTCTGAAAAAACTGCCATGTCTGAGGTGGTATGTTAGGTCTTCTCTTATTTTTTTCTACCATATAATATCTCTTGTTAATTTAACCTTAAAACAAAAAAAGGGATCAGAATATAAAAAAAATCTTTAAATTGATAAACATGCATACACACACATACATATACTTATACATACATACTTACACTTACACATACAAACACATACCCACACATACATACTAAATACATACCCACACACATACATATGCACACACATATATGCATACACATACACATATACATACACTTACACATACATATATACACTTACACATACATACATACACACACACATGCATACATATACACATATGCATACACTTATACATACATACATACCCACACATACACATACATAGGTACACATACATGCATACACGTAAACATATACATACACTTACATATACATACATACATACACATACACACACATACATACACATACACACACATACATACTAAATACATGGACACATACACATACACACAAATACACATACACATATACATTCACTTACACATACATACATACACATATACACATACCCATACACACACATACATGCATACATATACACATATACATACACTTACACATACATACACATATCCACACATATACATACACACACATACATACTAAATACATGCACACATACATACAAATACACATACACTTACACATACATACATACTGCACTTACACATACATACATACATACACATAGACATACCCACAAACACATACATGCATACACATATACATACACTTACACATACATACATACACACACATACATGCATACACATACGCATATACATACACTTACACATACATATATATCCACACATACACATACATATACAGATACATACACATATGCATACACTTACACATACATATATATACTTACACATACATACATACACACACATACACATACCCACACACACATACTAAATGCATGCACACATACACATAAATACATATACTCCTAGACACTCGCATACACACACATACATAACACACAAACATACACTTACACATATGTACACTTATACATACATAAGTACACTTACACATACCGCATACAGAAACATACATAATAAATACATACACATTTATAAATATGCATACATATACATACACATACACATACCCACACATATAGATACACACACACATAATAAATACATGCACACATACACATACATACAGATACACCCACATATACATACATATATACAAACTTCATACATTTATAGTTTTGTATGTGTATTTATATATGAGAATGTGTATTTGTGTATATATGAATGTGTCTGTATGTGTAAATTTGCACATGTGAATGTGTATGTATGTAAATCATCAAATTATTAATATCTAGTATCTTTATTTGCTACACAATCAGATTCTGATCAATCAGAGGGAACTCCACCACCGTCTCCTAATTGTGCAAGAACTACTTGTTCTAAGTATATCAAACTTTTAATTCTAATATTTGATAGATACATACACGATTGATATATGTTTTCTAATTGTTATATTAAAATCAGATTTTGATCAATTAGAGAGTACTTCACCACCTCCTACATACAATGGCTTCACATGTGTCCTCCGATAGGAATTATGATCATTTTTACTATCAAGAGCATATTATCTGTTGGTGTAATTTTTGCTATGGCATACAAACACATAAGCATACATGTACACATACATATATGCATACGCATACACATATACATGCATATTTAGCTATTTATTTTCATTCATATCACTTTTTTTTCATGAACTTATAGGTTACTATTTGAAAATTTTTTACCAAGCAAGAATATTCTTTCTACATCACATGATGAAATAAAGAAGATAATCAACAATCTTGGTATAGATTATCATTGTATACATGCATACACATACATATACATTTTCCACTCGATCTAATACCTATACTTCACTCCCATTTGATTCTAAAGGATGAGGGGATAGAAAGTGTTCATTCAATATGCATATGCATACACGTACACATACATATACACGTACACATATACATATGCATACACATGCACATATACATAAATATACACATACATATATGCATACACATACACATATGCATGCATATTTATTTATTTATTTATTTATTTATTTATTTTCATTCATATCACTTTTTCATGAACTTACAAGTTACTATTTTGAAAAGTTTTTACCAAGTAAGAATATTCTTCCTACATCACATGATAAAATGAAGAAGAAAATTAACAATCTTGGTATAGATTATCAGTTATACATGCATGTCCTAACGATTGTCTTTTACATAGACGTGAATATGCAGACCCTTTGACATGTCCAAACTATCAATCTCCTCGATATAAGGACGAAGAGGATAAAATTCCAAAAAGTATATTGAGATATTTTCTACTGGCTTCACGAATTAAACATATGTTTCAAAGCCTTGAATTATCAAAGCTTTTGACATAGGGATTTGATCATAAAAGTATTGATGGACTAATGAGAATTTAAGAAGATAGTGCAACTTTTCAACATATTGATTCTAGATGGCTTAATTTTGCACAAGAGCCAAGTAATCTAAAGTTAGGAGTCATAGTAGATGTGATTAATTCATTTTTTATGAAATCTAGTAAATAGTCAACATGGTCAGTAGTAGTCATCAACTACAATTCCCCCACCATACCTTAGCATTAAAAAGGAACATTTAATGCTTTCACATTTAATCCAACAAAAAAGACAAGTTAAAGATATGAATATAAATATTGATCCTCTGATTGACGATCTCCAAGAGTTATGGAGAGGTATTATTGTCATTGATGTATCAAAAAGCATTAATCAAAGACACATTATGGTTTGTAGAATTGTGGCTTGGACGATACACAATTTTCTAGGATACGATATTTGTTTAGGTAATGATGTAATTTTTTTATTTAATATGTATACAATTATATGTGAGTTAATCTAATTATATTTTTATAGTTTTCATGATGCAAGAATATTTACTAAGGGACATAAGGCTTGTCCTCATTGTGTTGATTGGCGGAGATCAATTTATAGTAAGAATTTCAATAAAAATATTTATCTTCGACATCGATGGTTCTTACCTAATGATCATCCATTAAGATGCAAAAGAGAAGCCATACATTTTAATGGAAATATTGAAAGAGGTCAATGTCCAAAACCAATGACGCATATGGATTGGTATCAAAAATGGATAGATGGGCCTCTTATAGATCCATAATCCAAAATCTTCAATGATGATGAAGATGATGAAGATGATGAGAATGTGAATATTAGAGATAAATGAAAATTGGCACTAGCAGAGAATATGTTGATACAGTATTCTTTGGAGTATTGGAGAGAGTTAAAGATCTATCATCTTCTTGATCCTATGCATATATTCAAGAATATTGGTTATTCATTATGGCAATATCTTCTTGGATTAAAAGACACAATAGCATCAAGAAATGATTTAAAGGATCCAAAGTCAAAACCAAAGTTATGGCCAATTTTTTATAAAAATCAACAAGAAACAACTTATGCACCTGCTCCTTAGATACGTACAACAAAAGAGATGCAAACTATCAACAATAGGATTCAATCAATTTGAATACCTACAAGATATGGAACATCTTTGCAAAAAATGTTTGTTATGGATGATCGAAGCTTATCTAGGTTAAAGACACATGATTTGCATAACTTTCTAAAGCACATTCTACCTCTGGTTATCGATGGATGTACAATGAAAGGAGCACGAGACATGATCTATCATCTTGGATTGCTTATAAGGTAATTATCATACTTTTATATTTAATATATAAGACTATTTGATATCTTTTATTTATGAATTAATTTCTTTATAATCTAACTTATAATAATAGTAGGTGGATTACATCAAAAGAGATTGACAAAGACTAGATCCCACAAAAGAAATGTGAATTCAGGGAGCTACTATGTTTGATGGGGAAACAACTTCCAATGTTATTTTTTGATATTTAGGTTCATTTATTAGTCCATCTTATGGATGAAATAGAGATTGTAGGTGTTGTAAACACTCAATGGATATTTTGGCTCGAGTGATTTATGGGAATATTAAAAGTTTGTGTGACAAAGAGAAAAACCAGAAGGATCTATGGCAAAGGGATGGATGCTTGAGGAGTGCATATACTATGTTAGTGAATACCTTGAAAGATTTCATAAAGAAGCTCCACGTGCATGGACCAACGAGTCTTCTTCAAAAATAATAGATGAGGTATTATCAAGTAAGGGAGTTCCATTTCAATTCACATTGCAAGAAAAAAGTGATGTTTTAACTTTTATAGCATATAATAGCGAATGCATGTAAGCATTGGTTAGCGAGTATGAATAGGAACCTCAAAAACTCCAAATTAAAAGATAGAGAAACAAAAGATATAGATGTAATCTTGATAGTAATGAGAATACAAATATATCTTCTTTCACAGATTGGTTATATACTCTTGGTTAGCGAGTATGAATAGGAACCTCAAAATCTCCAAATTAAAAGACAGAGAAACAAAAGATATAGATGTAATCTTGATAGTAATGAGAATACAAATATATCTTCTTTCACAGATTGGTTATATACTCCTATGCAATGAGCCAATGCAAATAATGAACAAATCTCATATGAGTAGAGGGAGTTAATGATAGATTGTCTATGATTTCACATATATGTATACTAGTTTCTCTTTAATAATTTAATTTTTATTGCAGGCTCGAATGTTCACTAATATGTGGGATTTTGGATAGCATATGAGAATCAAAATGATTGATTTTTTAAGTAAAATAGAGGATTTTAGCATTGCTGCTTCTTTCAAGCAACTATCATATGCTAGCTCAAAAGATATGAACCTTATAGATAGCGAACCTGATTACATAGAAACCGTTGTTGGTATCTATGAAATATCATTTTGTATATTTAAATAGGTAAAAGAAAGTTTTTATTTTTTATGATATAGTTTATTATTTTTATAAGCATATAATAATGATTGTTTACTTTTTTATATATTTTATTAGGTTATTTTGAAGGTTGATTGGGTTTGACCTAAATATAAAGGTACTAATTCCACATTGAGAAGAAAATTATCTAGGTTTTGGGCAATTGATTCTTCGAAAATAATGCGATTAACTAGAGAACCATATATTCTTCCTAGGCATATTGAACAAGTAATTTTTTATAAAAACCCTGATGCTTATCCTTGGTGGATCTTGTTGAAGATAAATGTACAAGCTCATTTTCACATGAGCTATGCTTGGATAAATTTATCAAATATACAGATAATGAAAAAGAAGAGAAAAGAAAAAAAGAAAAAAAAGTCTAGTCAAAATTCATGATGAGTAAAAGATACAATATCTGCCTTGTAGTCAGTGACATGTAGTGGGCAATCAAATATAAGTGGTGAGTTAAGAAGGAGCCACAAACTTCTTCATATGCTAATTGGTTATAAAAGTAGAGTGGGAGCACGTTCTAAACAAAGAGAGAAAGAGGCAAGAGCTCCCAATAGTCAGATCTGGTCATTTTGTCTTCCCATAGACTCCTCCCAACCACATGTCATTTTGTACATAGCTCTGTTGTGCAGCTCATATCTCAGTGTATATGTAAGCATTTCTTCAGTTTAAACACTCATTGAAAAGATTATCTTGTGCAATTTATCTGTCTCAAATATCTTCTTCAAAGCTTATATATTCTATGAGATATCAGTCAAAGAGTGAAGTCCAATTTTTTCAGCATACTTGTGTAGACAAGTAGTCTATTTTGATCGGTTAAGTTTCCCAACCAAAACATATCCAAATTTCTTGCTTTTTAGCTTGTTGGAAAGCTATTTGGTTGTACTCTCTATGTACGAAATATCTTCCTCAAAGGATATATATTCAGGGAGTTATCAGTCTGAGAGCAAAGTTTAGTTCTTCAATATACTTGTGTGGATAGGTACTCGATCTTTGTTAGTTCCGTTTCCTAATCAAACCTTCTCCAAATTAAGTTATTTATAACTTGCTAGAAAGCTCTCTTCGTCTACTTTGATTGACTAAAGGCACAAGTCCATTTGAGTTTTGTATTGAGAGCAGCAAGCTATCTAAGGTGCAGCTATTTATCCAAGTGTTGGACATACAAGGATTCACCACACATTTTTGTTGCGCATAGTAGAACTCATTCTGCACATTTGGTATCAGAGCAAACTTCGCTTTGAAGCTCCATCAACAGAGCTTGAGTTAAAGCAAAGTAAAAGAGGAGCTACAAAACAAGGGGGA
Organism: Ceratopteris richardii; assembly: GCA_020310875.1. NCBI lineage: Eukaryota > Viridiplantae > Streptophyta > Polypodiopsida > Polypodiales > Pteridaceae > Ceratopteris > Ceratopteris richardii. The sequence continues at coordinate 150,445,234 of CM035417.1, read as the reverse complement.
GTTTCACAAACGCAAGAGCAAAGGACAATATAACTATTCGTGGTAACTCTCAAAGTTTTTTATAGTCTTCAATGGCTGACTTGGGTCAACAAGTAGAGAAATTGGATAAGGATAACTATCCCGTGTGGAAGTTTAGAATGAGCAACTACCTAATGGGAAAATTTTTGTGGGGTATTGTGAGCGACAATGATGCTCAACCTCAAATCAATCAAGCTATGGCCATCGAAGTCCAAAGGAGGCAAGCAAAAGAATGGGAAGAGAGGAATAGGAGAGTCATGTTCCTCATTTCACAATTCATTACTAATGCCATGGTGGGGCATATTCAACATCTAGAGAAAGCTAAAGATGCTTGGGAAGCTCTTGAAAGAATGTATTCAACAAATACCAAAGCTAGGAAACTTCAACTCAAGAATGAGTTGAACACAATCAAGAAAATTTCAAGTCAATACATAGTTGAATATACTTTGAAGATTAAGGAGCTAAGTGATGCTTTAGCTTTTATTGGCACAACGGTTGAATACAAAGATCTTGTGTGTTATACTCTCAATGGATTGAGAGAAGATGGAAGATGGAAGCCTTTTATAACTTCCATTAACTTGAAAGATGCATATCCAGGTTTTAAACAACTAATCCCTCATCTTATCACACAAGAGCTTAGCTTTGGTTGCTCCAAAGGAAAGGAAAGCCACAATCAAATATTATATGCAGGTCAAGGTAAAGGAAGGAACTCAAGAGGAGGCTCATGAGGAAAAGGAAGAGGTCACAACAACTCCAACTACAATCAAAACAATTTGGAAGACAACAAGGATGCACCAAATGGCAACACACAAGGAAGAGGTCGAGGTAGAAGTAGAGGAAGAGGCCGAGGCTCCTACAATTATCATAAAGGCATAACATGCTATCATTGTGGTAAAGTAGGATACTATGCTAGTGATTGTTGGTTGAAGAATGGAAGACCAAATGGAGGCAATCAAAGGAGCCAAAGCAACTATGCAAGCACCTCAAGTGAAGGAAGCAAGGACACACTACTTGCAATGAGACATGAGTATAGAAGATCTTGTGAAGATGACAAAAAATGGTACATTGATTTAGGCTGTAGTAACCATATATCATGCCAAAGAAGTTTGTTCACTAATCTACAGGTACCAAGTGGAAAAGGTTGTTTTGAAATAGGTGATGATACTCAACACATGATTGAATATATTGGAGATAGAAGAGGTTGATTTCAGTAGGACAAATGGTAGAGAAGGGTTATCATGTCATATTCAATGAGAATGGGTGCTTCATAAAGAATCCAAAGGAAGGCTTCAAGGTCATTGGTCGAGGTAGAAGAGAAGGAAGGATGTTCACTTTGGACATCCAACATCTACCTGGAAAGGTCATGTACATTCAATGTGGGAACAAGAAGATTTCAGAGCTAGACTTATGGCACAAAAGAATAGGACACCTCAACACTCCAAAGCTAAAGGACATGAGCAAACATGAAGTGGTAAGAGGTCTTCCAAAATTTAATAGCATTGGACTACATGAGTTATATGAAGCTTGCCAACTAGGAAAGCAAACGAGGCAGTCATTCAAGAGGAGCAATTATGTGGCCCCAAATGTCTTGGACTTGATGCATACGGATGTATCGAGAACAACCCAAGAGGCATCAATAGCTAGTAATATATTTTTTGTCACTTTCATTGATTATCACTCAAGAAAGGTATGGTTGTTTTGTATGAAGCAAAAATCTGAGGTGTTTTCTATATTCAAAAGATTCAGAGTTGAAGTTGAAAAAGAAATAGGAAAGTCCATCAAAACCTTAAGGTCCGATGGTGGAGGAGAATACTTCTCCAAATCAAAAGGCAATTTACTTGTAGGTATACACCACAACAAAATAGAGTAGCTGAGAGGAAAAATACGCAAATTGTTGAAATTGCAAGATGCATGCTCAACGAGATGAAGGTACCATTGTACTATTGGGCTGAAGCTACCACAATTGTCATTTACTTGATGAATAGGTGCACAACATCGGGAATACATCACTGACTCTAGAGGAGGTATATTCCAATAAGAAACTTGATCTTACACACCTCAAAGTGTTTGGATGTGTTTGGTTTGTTCACATTCCACAAGAAGTTAGAACAAAGATGGAACAAAGGTCAGAAAAATGCATTTTCATCGGCTAGTCAACGAAGCAAAAAGGATACAAGTGTTACAACCCTAGAACAAAGGAAGTAAGAGTCTTGCGAGATGTGGTCTTTGATGAACTAAGACCATGGTATGAAGATAAAGGAAAGAAAAAGATTCTTGAAGAAGATTGTGATGATTATGCAGGAACAAATCAAAGAGAAGTTCAACAATCAAGCACAAAGGTTTCAGGTCCAGAGGCATCTACATCAAATGAAGAATGTTCAACATGGAGGAGGAGTCATTCTTTGTCTCCAAATTCAGCTCATAGTAGAGCCAAAGAAGCAAGTGCTACTCCAAACAGTGAGATAGATGCAAGTGAAGAAGAAGATGAAGAGGTAATCACTCCGAAGGTAAAGTTGAATAGGTTAAAGAAAGAAACTTTCTAAAGGCAATGAAAGAAGATATTCAAGGACAAGGTATCCAACCCAAAGGTTGAGTTATGATAGTTTCATGGCAAAACATTTTGCATACATGATGCAGGTTATCAAAAACAAAGAGCCTGAGACATATGAAGAAGCTTGCACACAAAAGGAATGGAAGCAAGCTATGAAAGAGGAGATCAAAGCTCTCAAAGGTAATCACATATGGGATCTAGTGCCAAAGAAAGAAGATATGAAGATTGTTCCAAACAAATGGGTGTTTAAAGTGAAGAGGAATGTTGATGGTCCATCCACTAGATATAAAGCATGATTAGTTGCCAAAGGATTTAAAAAAACACAAGGCATAGATTATGATGAAGTTTTCAGCCCTGTTGTAAAGATGGGAACAATCAGAACATTAATAGCAATTGGTGCTTCAAGGAGATGGCCATTATATCAACTTGACATCAAAAATGCTTTTCTCGATGGAGAACTACAAGAAGAGGTATACATGAGTCAACCGATTGGATTTGAAATTGAAAACCATCCAGACTTTTTTTGCAAGTTGAAAAATGCACTTTATGGCTTGAAGCAAGCACCAAGAGCATGGAATCAGAGATTGGTAGAATATCTAACTAAGTGTGGATACAACCCAAGTAGTGTAGATCCTTCATTGTAGATGAAGAAGGAAGAAAATAGAGAGGTATATATTTTCATATACATCGATGACCTCATAATAACATGAAATGATGTTATAGGGATTAAAGATATCAAAAGGAAGCTTGGCAAGGAGTTTAAAATTTTAGATCTTGGAGAGTTGAAATATTTTTTAGGAATTGAAGTTATTTAAAAAGTGGCATCTACTTGATGCAAAGGAAGTACTTGTTGGATGTTCTTTTCAAATTTGGAATGAGTGAATGCAAACCACCAACTCAAGAATGAGTTGAACACAATCAAGAAAAGTTCGAGTCAATCCATAGCTGAATATACTTTGAAGATTAAGGAGCTAAGTGATGCTTTAGCTTCTATTGGCACAATGGTTGAAGACGAAGATCTTGTATGTTATACTCTCAATGGATTGAGAGAAGATGAAAGATGGAAGCCTTTTATAACTTCCATTAACTTGAAAGATACATATCCAGGTTTTGAACAACTAATCCCTCATCTTGTCACAAAAGAGCTTAGCTTTGGTGGCTCCAAAGGAAAGGACAACCACAATCAAATGTTATATGTAGGTCGAGGTAAAGGAAGGAACTCAAGAAGAGGCTCAAGAGAAAAAGGAAGAGGTCACAACAACTCCAACTACAATCAAAACAATTCAGAAGACAACAAGGATGCATCAAATGTCAACACACAAGGAAGAGGTCGAGGTAGAAGTAGAGGAAGAGGCCGAGGCTCCTACAATTATCATAAAGGTATAACATGCTATCATTGTGGTAAAGTAGGACACTATGCTAGTGATTGTTGGTTGAAGAATGGAAGACCAAATGGAGGCAATCAAAGGAGCCAAAGCAACTATGCAAGCACCTCAAGTGAAGGAAGCAAGGACACACTACTTGCAATGAGACATGATTATAGAAGCTCTTGTGAGGATGACAAAAAATGATACATTGATTCAGGTTTTAGTAACCATATCTCATGCCAAGGAAGTCTATTCACTAATCTATAGGTACCAAGTGGAAAAGGTTGTGTTGAAATAGGTCATGATACTCAATACATGATTGAACATATTAGAGATATAAGGCTTGGAGATACAAGCAGTGCAAAGGTACTATCTAATGTTCTTCATATTCCTAGAATTTCAGAGAACTTGATTTCAATAGGACAAATGGTAGAGAAGGGTTGTCATGTCATATTCAATGAGAATGGGTGCTTCATAAAGAATCCAAAGGAAGGCTTCAAGGTCATTGCTCGAGGTAGAAGAGAAGGAAGGATGTTCACTTTGGATGTCCAACATCCACGTGGAAAGTTCATGTACATTCAATGTGGGAACAAGAAGATTTTAGAGCTGGACTTATGGCACAAAAGAATAGGACACATCAACATTCCAAAGCTAAAGGATATGAGCAAACAAGAAGTGGTAAGAGGTCTTCAAAAGTTTAATAGCATTGGACTACATGAGTTATGTGAAGCTTATCAACTAGGAAAGCAAACGAGGCAGCCATTCAAGAGGAGCAATTATGTGACCCCAAATGTCTTGGACGATGCACACGGATGTATGGGGACCAACCCAAGAGGCATCAATGGCTGGTAATAGATTTTTTGTCACCTTCATTGATGATCACTCAAGAAGGTATGGTTGTTTTGTATGAAGCAAAAATCTGAGGTGTTTTCTATATTCAAAAGATTAAAAGTTGAAGTTGAAAAAGAAACAGGAAGGTCTATCAAAACCTTAAGATCCGATGGTGGAGGAGAATACTTCTCCAAAGAATTTTCAAATTTTCTACAAGAGAATGGGATCAAAAGGCAGTTTACTTGTAGGTATACATCACAACAAAATGGAGTAGCTGAGAGGAAAAATAGGCAAATTACTGAAATTGCAAGATGCATGCTCAACGAGATGAAGGTACCATTGTACTATTGGGCGGAAGCTACCACAACCGTCATTTACTTGATGAACAGGTGCACAACATCGGGAATACATCACTTGACTCCAGAGGAGGTATATTCCGGTAAGAAACCTGATCTTACGCACCTCAAAGTGTTTGGATGTGTTTGCTTTGTTTACATTCCACAGGAAGTTAGAACAAAGATGGAACCAAGGTCAAAAAAATGCATTTTCATCGACTACTCGATAGAGCAAAAAGGATACAAGTGTTACAACCCTAGAACAAAGGAAGTAAGAGTCTTGCGAGATGTGGTCTTTGATGAACTAAGACCATGGTATGAAGATAAAGGAAAGGAGAAGATTCTTGAAGAAGATTGTGATGATTATGCAAGAACAAATCAAAGAGAAGTTGAACAATCAAGCACAAAGGTTTCAGGTCCAAAGGCATCTACATCAAATAAAGAATGTTCAACATGGAGGGGAATTCATTCTTTGTCTCCAAATTCAGCTCATAGTAGAGCCGAAGAAGCAAGTGCTACTCCAAACAGTGAGATAGATGCAAGTGAAGAAGAATATGAGGAGGTAATCACTCCGAAGGTAAAGCTGAATAGGTTAAAGAAGCAACTTTCTAAAGGCAATGAAAAGAATATCTTCAAGGAAAAGGTATCCAACTCAAAGGTTGAGTTATGATAGTTTCATGGCAAAACATTTTGCATACATGATGCAGATTATCAAAGAAAAAGAGCCTCAGATATATGAAGAAGCTTGCTTTAAGGAATTTGTTCTACTATTGCACAAGTAGATGAGACTTCCAATTAATTTCATGTATCTTCCAATATCCACGAGTTACTTTCTGATGATGCTGATGTGTCGACACTTCATAGTACTGTGCCAACTGAGGCTCTGATGGATGATTCTCTTTCCCACACCTTGCTACTAGATTCTGGTGCTTCTTTTCATGTAACACCACATAGAGAATGGTTCTCTAATTATGCAGCAAAGTCTCTTGGTACCGTGAGACTTGGTGACTCTTACCAGTGTGATGTTGTGGGGATTGGAGATGTGGTTGTGCAGTTCATTGATGGTTCAAAATTTACTATGCATAATGTACGCCATGTACCTCAATTATCACATAGTTTGATGTCAGTTGGTCAACTTGATGACCTTGGTTACAAGGTGGTCTTCTATGCTCAGTCCTTTTGCATATCAAAGGGAAATATGGTTATTGCAAAAGGAAGCAAAGTTGGCTCACTTTATCCTTTATTTGTATCACAAAATGAGCACTTGTTAGCTATTATTGAATAGCCTCTAGCTTGTATTTGGCATGGTTGTTTGGCCCTAAAAAAGTTTGGGTATATCCTATCAAATCGAAGGATGAGGTATTCCCTACTTTCAAAAATTGGCTTGCTTCAGTTGAGACTGAAAAAGGAACGAAGCTTAAGGTTTTATGTTCAGATAATGGGGGTGAGTATACCTCACATGAATTCAGCCTTTTCTATCAGTCTAGAGGGATTCATAGAGAGTTTACAGCTCTTTATACCCCAGTATACCTCACATGAATTCAGCCTTTTCTATCAGTCTAGAGGGATTCATAGAGAGTTTATCTATATAGAACAACCAGAGGGTTATGTAGTTCTGGCAAGGAAAGTCTAGTTTGTAAGCTTAAGAAGAGCTTGTATGGACTTAAATAGTCCCCTAGACAATGGTACCAAAAGTTTAATGCTTTTATGAAGTCTCAAGGCTATTCTCGAAGAAATGAGGATCATTGTCTCTACACAAAGAGATGCTCAAATGGCAGCTTGATATGCTTGATACTTTATGTCGATGATATGTTGATTGCTAGGAAGTCCTCTTATGATTTGTCAATTCTCAAAAAGAAGTTGAGTCAGACATTTGATATGAAGGATTTGGGGGATGCCAAACATATTCTTGGCATGCGCATTACTTATGATAAGAGCAAAAGATGCATGTACTTGTCTCAAAGTGATTACATGTCCAAAGTACTTCATAGGTTCAATATGCAGGGTGGAAAGGCCTTGAGTACACCTTTACCCACATATGTGAAATTGAGCGAGAATGATTGCCCCAAATCAAATGAAGAAAAGGAATTCATGACCGAAATTCCCTTTTAGTCTGTTTTTGGTAGTCTCATGTATGTTATGGTAGTTACAAGACCAGACATTGCATTTGCAGTAGGAGTTGTGAGCAGATATATGTCTAATCCAGGCAAGAAACATTGGGAAGCGGTCAAGATGATTTTAAGATATTTGAGTGGCACTAAGGACAAGTGTTTATGCTTAGCTAGAGGAAAAGCATCCATTATTGGTTACACATATTCTAACTATGCTAGTTGTGTAGACAATTGTAAGTCTATATTAGGGTATATTTTTCATTTTACTGGAGGTGCTATCTCTTGGAGATCTCGTCTTCAAGAATGTACAGTTGTTTCCACCAGAGAAGCAGAGTATGTTGCAGCAAGTGAGGCATGTAAGGAAGCATTGTGGATACATTGAGGTGAGGTATCACTTCATTAGAGATTGCTTAGCCACTGAGCACATTATTCTTGAGAAGTTACACACTCGAGATAATGTTGCAGATGCTTTGACCAAAGCTCTACCACAGGATAGCTTTCGACACTGTTGTCACTTGATGGGGGTTACTTGATTCATGATCTTACACAGTCACTTGTATACTGTGTAACATGCCCATCAGGTGGGAGGTATGGTTTGTATACTTACACTCAGGTATTCTTTATCATTCTTTATTTTTCTCTCATAGTTACCTTGGCCATATTGGCCTTTAGTGGGAGATTGTTACTGTTAGTGTCCATGTGAAAGACCAAATGGCCACCGGACACTTTTTGTATATGTTCTTTAATAAAACATATAGTGGCCTGGTCAGTCACAGACTATAAGTTTGACCACATTTGTAAGACCTAAGAAGTCTGTCTTCGTGCTCCCTATGTACTATGTTTTCTACGTATTTTGCAGTCTCTATGCGGAGTACCTTGTGCGGCCCTAGGAGCTCAGTTTTCTACTTCGAAGACATCGGCGTGGAGCTTGCAAGAAGGAGAGTGCGCTGCAGTGCATCATCATCAAAATACTTCAAACCCTTTCCCTTCAACATGCACCTTGCCATCTCCATGATGGTTCGATTTTGACATTCTGCAGCACCGAACTTTTGAGGGCTATGTGCCACTGTGAGTTGATGCTTGATTCCCTTACTCTTGCAAAAATCTTCAAACTCTGTTGATGTGAACTCACCCCTACCATCTCTCTTGAATTTCTTCATCTTCTTCCCTGTTTCATTTTTAACAAGCTGAAGCCATTATTTAAACTTACCAAAAGCTTGAGCCTTATCGCGAAGGAAGTGCACCCACATCTTCTTGCTATAGTCGTCGACAAGTAACATGAAGTAGAAGATCTGCCCAAAGCCTATGTAGGCATTCTTCCACACAAATCAACATGCAACAACTCTAGAGGATAGCTTGCCCTGTTCTTGCTTTTTTGTGGAAATGTCTTCCTCTGTTGCTTGCCCATCATGCAAGCTTCACATGGTTCCTTCATTTCTGAAATTGATGGTAGGTGTGCAACCATACCCTTGCGATGCATCTCCTTTAGTATAGGGTATCCGATGTGGCCAAATCTCTCACACCATAGCTTACTTGTGCCCAGACTTGTAGTGGCTGTAAGAGCACACAACTCATACAGGTTGTTCCTCCTTATGCCAGTCTCAACAATGTTGTTGTTACTGTCCATAATCTTAGCTCTTGTCTTACTAAAAGATACTTGATGACCTTGATCAATTATAAAAGCTACTAAAAGTATATTTCGTTTGATTTGTGGAACATACAACACATTTGAAAGCTTTTTGACATTGTCATTACAGTTAATGAAAGAAATTGTACCTTTGCCCTCTACAAGGCATCTTGCATTGTTGCATACCTTTACTATGATGGGTTCCTTTAGAGTTTGTAAGGGAATGTAAAGGTCTTTTTTGCTCATCATGTGATGAGATGCACCACTATTCAACACCCATGAGTCATCTGTTCCTGAATTTGAAGCCAAGGAGCACACCTCCTCTATCGTAACGAATAACTCACGCTCTGTTTCTACTATGTTGGAAGACTCTTTGCCCCTGCCACCTTTTGAAGAGCCACTCTTCTCTTCTGCCTTCTTGATGTGATAGTATAGTTTCTTCTTGCAGTGGAAACACTCTCCCTTGAACTTCTTTTTTTCGTGTTTATCATTCTTCTTTTTGTCTCCATCTTTTGAAGATTCTGCTTTGCGTCCATTGGCATTTGTTGTGAATGCGGCATCTCCTTTGCTACCACCACTCATTGCCTTGAGTCGCAAGTCCTCCTTCATTAGTAACCCACTAAATTTGAGTATTAAGAGCAATTACCAAACCATAAAACTTAGGTAGACAAATTTGAAGAAAATGTCGAGCTAGCTCCTCACTTGACTTTTGAACACCTGCTCCCACCATTTGATCTCGTAGATTCTTTATGCCAGTGATGAACACCTCTGCGGTCTCCCCATCAGCAAACTTTTCTCTTGCTAGATTAAACTCCAAGTTCTAAATCTGTGTCTGATTATGAGTTTCATACTGATTTCTCAATATGTTCCATGCTTCATATGCCTTTGTAGTATGCTAAATGAGAGTAGTAACACTATCAAAAGTACTTGTAACTAGAGCACAAGGTGCATCTGCATTTCTACGTTTCCAAGCACATAGAAGATCAGCATGAGGAGGAATCATTTGAGTAGGATTATTTGGATCACGTATTTCTTGGGGATCATGATCAGTCCCAAGAATAGTATGCAAAAATGAATCAAGGATAGAAGTGATTTTAAACTTCCACAAGGTGTAGTTCTTACCATCAAGTTTACCTTCTGTGAAGGTTGGTGGTTGTATCTGCAACATTGGGATGACCAGCATCACTTCTGCTCCTATCTATGCTCCACCTACTCTTGTTGATGAACCACCTTGATTCCTAGTTGTAGATGATGATGTACCACTTGACATCTTATCTCTTTCGTCATTGAGACCTTTGCAACCTTTGCATTTTTGCTTTTGCACCACTCAGATCCTCCTGAGCTCTGATACCATGTAAGAAAATAACAACATAATGGAATAGATCAGTATATAGAGCTGAGAGAAAAAATGCAGATAAAGATAGAGGCAGACTGAGAGATAGAGAACTCAAATTCTCATATTGTCGAGTGTAATGCAGTTACAATGATGGTGCTATCCACCTATGTGCTCCCAATCTGAAGCTTAGATGGCAATCTAAACAAACTCTAGATGAAGGGCTTACCAGTGCGCAATGCTATGTAAATTTCAACTTGGCCCATGTTTATTTAGCTTTTAGAAGGAGAGTCGATATAGATAAACGTAGTCAAGAGATACAAAATAGGTAGTAAATATATAATCCGACAATATCTCCACGATCAGAAGTCCTACCATCTCAGCCCTACGGGCTGGAGGGATAAGCCCCTCAAACCCTGCAGAAGGGGGCAAGCCCCCCTCTGCACCCCCCCCCCATTAAGGTTCTATGGGGAAATCACATGATTTTTGTAGCACCAGTTCTTCTTGTGAAGAAGAAAGATGGATCTTATAGGATGTGTGTCAATTACCGAACACTCAATAAGATTACTATCAGACAGAGATATCCCATGCCCAGGATTCATGATCTTTTTGATGCTCTAGGTGGAGTAGTTGTATTTAGTAAAATAGATTCCAAAAGTGGCTACGGTCAGATTAGAGTAAGAGATCATGATGTACATAAGACAGCTTTCAGGACTCGTTTTGAGCATTATGAGTATTTGGTCATTCCATTTGGTTTGACTAATGCACCAGCTATATTTATGATGTTAATGAATGACATTCTGAGAAAGTTCATTCGAAAGTGAGTTGTTGATTTTGTTGATTTTGTTGATGATTTGTTAGTGTATAGTAGGAATGTGCATGAGCACGAGAATCATCTCCGATTAGTATTAAATGTTTTAAAAGAGAATCAGTTGTATGTAAATCCGAAGAAGACTCAGTTGTTTCTTCCAAGGATAGAGTATCTAGAAATGTACTCTTGGCCTATGGGGTTTAGATGGATCCCAAGAAGGTCTTAGTTGTTCTAGCTTGGCCTACTCCTCAAGATGAGGGGCAGTTACGAACATTTCTAGGATGTTTCAGTTTCTATCAGAGATTCAACTCTTCTTATTCGTCAATAGATGCACCTATGATGAATTTGATTCAAGGCAAAGTTCCATTCGCATGGAAACAAGAGTAACAAGAGATTTTTGATACTCTAAAACAAGTTGTTTCACAGGCTCCTATACGCAAAGTGGTAGATCCACAGAAACCCTTTGACTTAGAGATAGATGCTAGAGCAATAGCCATAGGGGCAGTTTTGAGCCAAGATGGTAGTCCAAGAGCTTTTAAAAGTAAGAAATTGAGTAGTGCACAGTGCAACTAGCCAATGCATGAATAGGAGTTGTATGCAGTGGTGCATGCACTTAAAGTTTGGAGACACTATCTTTATGGTGCAGACTTTAAGGTATATAGAGATCACCATACACTTAAGTACCTTTGTAGTCAGCCAAATCTTCGAGGCAGACATGCTTGTTGGGCTAAGCTCATGCAAGAGTTTCACATGGAAATCCTATATAGATGAGGCAAAGAGAATATAGTCGCGTCTGCATTATCATGGACAATGTATCAAATGAGCTTTATAGTTCTAGAAAGCTCAAGGCTTCAAGAGATATAGAAAGCACAGGTGGAAGATCCACATTTGTTACATATTATTAGAGCCATCAATGATGACTCTATTATAGGAGACAGGGAAATTCCAGTTGTTTCTTCACCTAGCAGAGCAAACAAGTCCAACCCAAATTCCAATTTCTCACAGAAGAATGGAATAGTCAAACAAAAAGGAAAGGTTTGCATACCAAATTCTCAGGATTTGAGAAGAAAATTCATGCATGATAACCATGATATGCCTTGCGCAGGACATCCTGATGTTGATAAGACAATACAGCTTATTAGAAGAACATTTTGGTGGCTTGGATTAGCCACATTTGTCCACACTTATGTTCAACAATGCTTTATGTGTCAAGTCAACAAAGTAGAAAGGGTGAAGGCACCAAGTCTTTTGCATGCTTTATAGATTCCAGATCATAACTAGGATAGTGTATTCATGGACTTCATAGTCAGGTTACCACAGACCCAATGGAAGCGAGATACTATCCTAGTTGTGGTAGACATATTGAGCAAGATGGCTCATTTGATATGTTGCAATATGGATTTTTCGGGTACACTTGACAATCATTCTCGAATTCAAACCTTATGAGTTTACATAGTTACTATCGCCTCAAACAAATGTGCATTCAATGGCCTAAGATTTGAGCATGCTATGTAGACATGTTTGTTTTATGCTTCCATGGGATTAGACATTGCCCTCCTCATTGTTGAGTGGTAAGATCTTCCCATCAAAGTGAGCCACTACCAAGTGATTTAGACACTACCAAGTGAGTCACTTTGGTAAGAGCTCTCCAATATGAGTGAAAAGACACTAGATAAGTTCAATGGCCAAGGTTTCCACACATGGCAAACAAAAATCAAGGGGCATCTTATGATTGAACAACGATGGTCTGTCACAAAACTAGTAGCACCTGATGAAACACTTGAACGTAGAAGAGGGCTACCACAATTCATTCAAAAGGATGAGCAAGCACTTGGAATTTTACTCATCTCTTTAGATGATAATTATGTAGACTTCTTGGATGATTGCACTACCACAAATGAAGCATGGATTACTCTAGAGCAAAACTTTGGAGCTATTTCTAGAAACTGGAAGATAGCACTTAAAATGCAACTCTATTCTCTTACAATGTCTCAAGGAGAAGATATACCTACTCTTATAAACAAACTAAAGAGTATTTGTACCCAATTATCTTATATGCAATGTCCCATTGAAAATGAGGATCAAGTAGCCATCCTACTCAAAGTTGTACCTGATGATAAGTTGGAAAAATTGTAATTGTTCTTAAAGAAAAGGACCCTATCCCTAGACTACAAGATATCATCAAATCTCTACAACAACATGAAAATAAACTCAAAACTCATTATGAATTTGCAACAAATGCCTTGATTCTAAGAGTTGAGAAATGCATTCATTGTAATCACACCAACCATCTTTCAAAAGATTGTTTTCAAGTTAACCATTGCAAAATATGTGGTAAACCCAACCATGCTACAAAGCATTGTCGTCTACGCAACAACAACATCAACAACAACAACAACATCAACAACAAAGGAGCTTTCAACAAAAGGCCTGGCAATGTCAACATAGCATAGGAGACAAATGAAGAAGAAGAAGCTCAAGTCAATTTCATCTATGATGATTGTGTTGTAAAACATCCCGTTTTTACCATCCTCATATGTATAGGGAAGGATTTGTACCACCATGAGTTTGTTGAAGGAAGGATATAAACATTGTACCACCTTCTTTGTACATGGGGAGGAGACCACCCTAGCCTAGTTGTGAGGAAAGGATAATCCCTAAAGAGCTATGTACAATCAAGCTCAAAGGGGGGATTGTTAGCTATGAGCTTGACTTCAAACATGAGAACACACTCTAAATAAGAGTGAAACTTATCCATTTCTTATCCTTGCTCTCATTGGCTAAAGGCCTCTCCTTTATTGTATAAATAAGCAAATCCTCTTTTATGAAATGCAAGGCACATTCCACTTTTATATTTGTGCATACAAGAAATTCTTTCTCGTTATCTTATCGCTTCTCTCTCCCTTTCTCAGCCTTTGTGCGGCATGTGGTAATGAAGTTCTGTCGCCATGGCTGTGTCTGTAATATTGCTCCTCCCACTCCAATAAAGTGGATGTGAAAATTGCTTTCTGCATGGAGATCTTATAGATGAGATCTATATGGAACAACTAGAGGGTTATGCACATCCTAGGAAAGAAAGTCTAGTTTCTAAGATCAAGAATATCTTATATGGACTTAAATAGTCCACTAGACAATGGTACCAAATGTTTGATGCCTTTATGAAGTCGTAAGGCCATTCTTAGCAATGAGGATCATTGTCTCTACACAAAGAGCTGCTCAAATGGTAGCTTTCTATGCTTGATACTTTGTGTCAATGATATGTTGATTGCTGGAAAGTCTTCTTATGTCTTGTCAATTCTCCAAAAGAAATTGAGTCAGACATTTGATATGAAGGATTTGGGGGATGCCAAACATATTATTGGCATGTGCATTACTTGTGATAGGAGTAAAAGATGCATATACTTGTCTCAAAATGAGTACATATCCAAAGTACTTCACAGGCTCAATACACAGGGTGTCAAGGCATTGAGCATACCTCTACCCACATATGTGAAATTGAGCAAAGATGATTGCCCAAAATTAGATGAGGAAAAGGAATTCATGACCAAAATTCCTTATCTGTTTGTTGTTGGTAGTCTCATGTTTGCAATGGTAGCTACGAGACTAGGCATTGCATTTGCAGTGGGAGTTGTGAGCAGATATATGTCTAATCCTGGCAAGAAGCATTGGGAAGTAGTCAAGATGATTTCGAGATATTTTAGTGGCAGTAAGGACAAGTCTATATGCTTAGATAGAGGGAAAGCATCCATTATTGGTTACATAGATTCTGTTTATGCCGGTTGTGTAGACAATCATAAGTCTACATCAGGGTACATTTTTCATTTTGTTGGAGGTGCTATCTCTTGGAGATCTTGTCTTCAAGAATGTACAATTGTTTCTAGCACAAAAGTAGAGTCTGTTGTAGCAAATGAGGCATGTAAGGAAGCATCACGTCTTTCTCATTTTGCTTGTGATATGGGTCTACATCAGCATGTATCTTGTTTGCTTAGTGATAGTAAGAGTGCCATTGCATTGGCTAAGAATCTATTCTATCATGCAAAGACCAAGCACATTAAGGTGTAGTATCACTTCATTAGAGGTTACTTAGCCATTGAGCACATTATTCTTGAGAAGGTTCATACTCAAGATAATGCTACAGATGCTTTGACTAAAGCTCTACCACAGAATAACTTTTGGCATTGTTGTCACTTGATGGGGGTTACCTGATTCATGACCTTACACAGTTACTTGTATACTGTGTAACATGCTCATTAGGTGGGAGGTATATTTTGTATCCTTACACTCAGATATTCTTTATCACTTGTTATTTTTCTCCCATATTCACTTTGGTCATATTGGCCTTTAGTGGTAGATTGTTACCGTTATTGTCTATGTGAAAGGCCAAATGGCCATGGGACACTTTTGTATATGCTCTTTAATAAAACATATGGTGGCGTGGTAAGCGAGAGGCTGTGAATTTGATCCCATTTGTATGATCTAAGAAATCCGCATTCATTGTCTATATACTGTGTGTTTTTCTATGTATTCTACACCCCCTGTGTGGAGTACTATATGCGGCACTCGAGTTTGGGTTACTACTGCAAGGGTATCATTGCGGAGATCTCGAGAAGGAGAGTTCACCATCATGCATTACCAGAAAAATACTTCAATAACAACCACTAATGATAACAACATTAGCCTTCTTAACATTACCAAACGCTTAGTTTTCCCTTTTTCTTGGGCATGACTATGATGGGGGACTTCCATTTAGTGCATTCAATCTCATATATGAATCCTGATTCTAAGAGTTTATCTATCTCCTCTTTGATATTGGCCAAATATACATCATTTTAAGTGTAAGGCCTCTATTTAGAGGGTTTTTCATAAGGGTCCATAGGTATTTTATATGCACAAATATGAGGATTAACACCCCTTATGTCTCCATATGACTAAGCAGAAACATCTCTATACTATTGGAATAACTCTTTCAATTGAGTCTCTTCCATTTCTAATTTTAATGAGTAACGAAGGAGATATGATCATTTTCCAACTAGTTTTCTTCTTTAGCTCCTCCAGGTAAGCATGACTTTGAGGAAGAAGATGATGATGGAGAAAGTGAATTCTTGTTGATCATTGTGATCAGATTGGTGGTTATCCAATCACATCGTTGTGATTAGTGGCTTGCCATGAAGTTTTTTCGTTGGCGATGCACCACAATGGATTTCCCTCCTTGAGAGCTGCATGATGACACCCTCATACTAGAAATAAAAGCTCTAGATGCCGTGCACAATACTCTGCACAGACCTATAGAATACACAAAAAGACACACAATACATAGAGAACATGAACACCGATTTCTTAGTTGTTAGAAATGCAGTCAAATGTCCAATATGTGTGGCTAACCAGGCCACTATATGTTTTATTAAAGAACATATACAAAAGTGTCTAACAACCAATTGACCTTGCACATGGACACTAATGGTAACAATCTCCCACCAAAGACTAATATGACCATAGTGACTATGGGAGAAAAAAATAAATAATGATAAAGAGTACCTGAGTGTAAGTATAGAAACTATACCTCCCATGTGATGGGAATGTTACACAGTATACAAGTAATTGTGTAAGATCATGAATCAAGTAACTCCCATCAGGTTCACAACAATGCAAAAGCTATCTTTTGGAAGAGCTTTAGTCAAAGCATCTGTAGCATCACCTTGAGTATGAACCATCTCAAGAACAATGTGCTCTATGGCTAAGAAGTCTCTAATGAAGTGATACCTCACCTCAATGTGCTTGGTCTTTGCATGATATACTGGATTCTAAGCCAAAGCAATGGCACTCTAACTATCACTGAGAAAACGAGGTACATGTGGAGGTAGACCCATATCACAAGCAAAACAAGAAAGCCACAATGCTCCCTTACATGCCTCACTTGCCACAACATACTCTGCTTTTGTAGTGGAAACAACTATACATTCTTGAAGACGAGATCTCTAAGAGATAACATCTATAGTAAAATGAAAAATGTACCTTGATGTAGACTTATGATTGTCTACACAAGTAGCATAACTGGATTCTGTGTAACCAATAATGGATGCTTTCCCTCTACCCAAGCATAGACACTTGTCCTTAGTTCCATTCATATAGCTCAAGGTCATCATTATAGCTTTCCAATGCTTCTTGCCAAGATTAGACATATATCTTCTCACAACTCCCATTGCAAATGCAATGTATGGTCTCATAACTACCATAACATACATGAGACTACTAACAACATACTGATAAGGAATTTTAGTCATGAATTCATTTTCCTCATCTCATTTGGGGCAATCATCCTTGCTCAATTTCACATACATGGATAAAGGTGTGTTGAATGCATTTCCACCTTGCATATTGAGCCTGTGAAGTACTTTGGATATGTACTCACTTTGAGACAAGTATATGCATCTCTCACTCCTATCATAATTAATGCGCATGCCAAGAATATGTTTGGCCTCCCCTAAATCCTTCATATCAAATGTATGACTCAACTTCTTTTTGAGAATTGACAAGTCATAAGAGGACTTTCGAGTAGTCAACATATCATCAACATAAAGTATCAAGCATATCAAGTTGGCATCTAAGCCTCTCTTTGTGTAAAGACAATGATCCTCATTGCTTCGAGAATAGCCTTTAGACTTCATAAAAGCATCAAAATTTTGATACCATTGTCCAGGGGACTGTTTAAATCCATATACGCTCTTCTTAAGTTTACAAACTAGACTTTCTTTTCCATGAACTACATAACCCTCTGGTTGTTCCGTATAGATCTCATATGTAAGATCTCCATGCAAGAAAGCAATTTTCACATCCATTTGGACTAGCTCTAAGTCCTCCATAGCAATGAATCCAAGAAACATTCAGAGGGTAGCCATCTTGACAACTGGAGAGAATATTTCCTCGAAATCAACACCATGTTGTTGCTTAAAACCCTTTGCAACAAATCGTGATTTATACTTTGAAGAAGCACTATCTGATGTGAATTTAAGTTTATATACCCATTTACATGTTCAAGCTTCCTTACCTTGTTATGAATAGAATCCAACTCACTCCATGGCACGCTCCCACTTGACATGATCCTTTGTCTGCATAGCCCCTTGTCACATGGAAGAGAGCACAGTCACACACTCTCACATTCAAAGAAGAGCACACACACAGATTGAGGCAAGGAAGATTGATGTTCTTCTTCTTCTTCTTCTTCTATTACATAAAAGGAATATACAAGAATGACCTAAAACAACAATACAACTAGTACAATATCTAAAGAAGAGTACATAAGGAAAATCCTAATGTCCGTGAATGAGTGAGCTAGCAAAAAAAAAAATGTCATCACCTTCGGTAGATAGATCTAGTAAAGCTCAATGAAATATCCCTCAAATATACCACTGTGACCACTATACATGTCAGAGAAATGAAAAAGTGATACGTGTCATCTTGGATCATCCTATGTTGAGCTTGATATCTCAACACCTCTTGTAGCAAGAAGGATCACCAATGTCTATTAGCATAACAAAATCCAAACCTGAAACATATCTATCAGGTGGATGTGAGACACCTAGAGAGCATCTCGATGGTTGTTGAACTGAAACATTTGCAGACTGATTTGATCAGACATTCTCTTGAACATCCCTATGTGCAGCATTTTTATGCATGCTAATTGGAGGATTAGTATCCTCAAACACCACTCTTCTCAATTCAACCTCCTTAATGGGTTGTTTTTGCATCTTAGACTCATTGAAAATGACATCACTTCTTCTGATCACTGATTGTGTTTCAGGATCCCATAAGCAATATCCAAATTTGCCTTCTTGACCATATCCAAGAAAAATGCATCTGTTTGACTTATGCTCTAGCTTTTGTCTAAGATTCTTGGGTATATGAACATATGCTTTACACCAAAAAACTTGAAGATGATCATAATATGGAGGCTTCCTTGTCCATAACTCTTATGCCACTTTCAGACCTTTGGCAATACTAGGTAAAATGTTAATCACATGAATTGTAGTTAATATTAGTTCTGCCCAAAAGCTTTCTGAAAGCTTTGTATGATGTAGCATAGAAAGTAATCTATCCTAAATAGTTCTATTCATCCTTTCAGCTACACCATTTTGTATTGGGGTATAAGGAGCTGTAAAATCTCTACCAATTCCTCTAGATTGATAGAAAAGGATGAATTTATGTGAGGTATACTCACCCCCATTATCTGAACATAAAGCCTTGAGTTTAGTTCTTTTTCAAGTCTCAATTGAAGCCAGTCATTTTCTAAAAATAGGGAATACCTCATTGTTTGATTTGATAGGATATGCCCAAACTTTTCTAGTAGCCTCATCTATGAAACTAACAAAGTAAAGAGAATCACCTAATGACCTTGTGGGCATAAGACCATACACATCCTTATGAATGAGATCTAAGGCTAAATTGAAGAGTCAACATGCAGTTTATGCACGGGTCATGTGAGCTTACCTCTATATTCATATACATATATCATTTATAGAGTATTGCCTCACAAAGATCATTATGTGGGTTTTAAGGCTCCCATGCATGTGGGCGTGTCTCTTCTCTCCTCTACCTCCCTCCACCTCCTCTTTTCTCCTCTTGTTCAACACACCAAAGCCCTTCATTGGTATCAGAGTTTGTTGAGGGCTGGTGTGCAAGGAACTTCAATGAAAGTTTAGGGTAGAAGAGGTGAATGTGCATATTAGAACCCTCTTGTCAGTTGCTCGGTATTTTGCTCATAACTTGAGCTAGGAAGCTCATATTTGTGCAATTTAAAGTTCCGTGCATAGCTAAGATAGAGAAATATAAGTTTGAAAAATGAAACATATCTACTTCGGAGTTTTATTCCACCAAAAATTCAAAAAACATAGAGTGATGTAGAATCTATAATCACTTGGATAAAAGGTCATTTTTGTGGATGCAAGCTGAGTTTTAGAGGTCGTATTGAAGCGATTCAGCTTATTATGCATAGCTTGAAAAAGCATTCATAGTTTTGTGGAAGGATGGATATCCAAATTCGTAGTGCTGGATCATAAAAAATGCAGAATACAGAGCAACAATGCTGCAACTATAGATGGAAATGATAGCATATGCTTCTTTTGTTCATATCTTGAGCTACAGACCTCCGATTGAGGTGTTCTAAAAGCCATTTCATAGTCAAGAAAGAAATTTCAAAATTTTTAACATTTCAAAGGCAAATCTTGAAGCTTGGAGCATAAAAAAGGTAATACATAGACTATCATATTTTTGCTATCCAACTCTTAAGATGGTTGAAGATTGAAATTATCTTCAAATCTCTTTTGAGCTTTTGGTTTGGAGCTTCATTGGTGCAAAGATAGTTGGGAGAAGTGTATGAACACTTATGCTTTGCTCTTGGTTTCCATTTAACCATGTATGATAACTATTGTAGCTCCTCCATATGAAAGTAGACGCTATTAGAAATAGGGGGGTGTAACGATGCCCCCGAATCGAAAAAAAGCGAGGCTCATCGCTTATGTGACGCTAGCATCCCATAAGTCATACGACATGTAGGTGCAAAGGTCTCATCAAAATCAATGCCTCTTTCCTGTGCATAACCCTTTGCAACAAGCCTAGCCTTATACCTGTCAACTGTACCATCAGGTTTACGCTTCATCTTGAATACCCACTTAGTGCCAATGGCCTTCTTGCCAGGAGGCAAGTCACATAAAGACCATGTACCATTCTTCATTATAGCATCATATTCAAATTGCATAGCAGCCATCCAATTTTCTGAATTTTGTGCTTCATCAAAAGAAATAGGCTCATTCTCATCACAGAGACTAGATGTAGCCATAGCATAGTAATCTGATGCAAAGGAGGCACTATGAGAGCCTAAACGAGTACGATATGACAAAGGTGCATCTAATTTGCTGTCACGCAAAGTCTGCACCAGCCATTTTGGCATAGTTTTTGCCTGCTCAATATCAGCTCTCTCATCAACAAGTGCATCATGTAAATCTGCATCAAAAATGCAATGATCTGCATCATCATATGAAACCTGCAAAGGCTGAGAAGTTGCCTCATTAGGACCAGCACTAGCCTGTCCACCTGTAAAAAGAGGCATCAAAGTATCATACATGTCTTTGGAGCTAACAGATGTCTCCTTAGTACATGAAAGCAATGGCTGAATAGCATCTTCCACAAAGACAACATCACGGCTAACCAAAATGCGTTTAGTGTGTGGATGATACAGACGATAGCCTTTACTTTCAGAACTGTACCCAACAAAAATACATTTTACTGCCTTATCATCCAATTTTCTACGATGTTGTTCAGGCACTAATGCATATGCCAAACAACCAAAAACACGCAGATGAGCAACAAATGGCTTGCGGTCATGCCAAGCCTCATATGGAGTGATAGACTGCAACGCTTTAGTGGGACACCTGTTCAGTACATATGCTACACACATGACAGCCTCAAGCCAGAAATTATGTGGTAAAGCCTGACTTTTGACCATGCACCTCGCCATCTCCATGAGTGACCTGTTCTTTCGTTCAACAACTCCATTCTGTTGAGGTGTATACGGCACTGTACACTGGTGTTTTATCCCACGTTCAGCCAGAAATGCATTAAAATCTGAAGACATATATTCCCCCTCTCAATCAGAACGGAGGGTGCCCATTTTACATGCTGACAGATTTTCAGCCAAAACCAAAAGCTGTTTGAAGCACATGAACACTTCGGACTTTGCTTTGAGTGGATATACCCATGCATGCCTGAAAAAATCATCAATGAAAGTCACGAAGTAAAGGTAATTTCCAAAAGAGGGTGTCTGCATAGGACCACAGACATCACTATGTACAAGCTGCAATTTCTGCGTAGCCCGAACTGAACCATCTTTTGGAAAGGAAGAACGCTGCATTTTGCCCAAAATACAGCTTTCACAAACATGTTTTCCAGGTGCCTCAAGTTTGGGCAAAGAGGACACCATTTCAGATTTCTGCAGGCGTAACAAACTAGCAAAATTCAAATGACCAAAGCGTGCATGCCAAAGCTTTGCATCTGACATAGCCTGAGAATCATGAACTGCACATGCCGAATCAGTCACAAATCTTTCATAGTCTATGAGCTTATACAGCCCACGACATAAAATGCCAGAAGCAATAATCACATCGCCATTTGAGAGATCATGGACTGTACACCTGTCAACAACGAATTTCACAACCAAGCCAATCTTGGCTAATGCAGAAACTGATAACAGGTTCTTTTTTATCCCTGGCACAAATAAAGCATTTGACAAAGTGAAAGAACTACCATCAGCAGTAGTCAGAATGATCTTGCCAACTCCCATAACAGGATAAGAGGAGTTATTGGCACATGTGATAGTATTCCCTGTAGGGGCAAGCTCGAGTGAAGAGAAGAAACTGCGCTGCGAGGTAATATGTTTGGTCGCCCCACTCTCAAAGTACCAAACATCTGAGTCTACTGCAGACATGCACTGATCATGAGAAGATGGGTCAAAAATGCAGACAGTAGTAAACGCCCATTCTTCTTCCTGCACAAGATTTGCAGACTCTATTTTTGGTGTAGAGGCCTCTGTAACAACCATTCCAACCTCTTTCTTCTTTGCCTCTTTAGCAGCCAGTTTTGGACAGTTCTTTATAATATGATCATTTCCTTTACAGTACTTGCAGAACAATTTCTGCTTTTCTGATTTCTTCTCATCTTTATCCTGGTTCTTCGATTGTGCAGCATTTGCAGATTTCTGCTTACTAGTAGAAGAGCTCCATTTTCCTTTGCCCTTCTGACTAGCCAGGAAAGCTTGATCTGCAACACGCATAATGGACTTGTTCTGCCTGGACTGATCTTCCTGCAACAGAACAGAGACTAATTCCTCAAATGACAAGGCATTCGGATTGCCTTTCATCATCAACCGAAGAGTAGAGGCAAAACTCTTATATGAATCAGGAAGACCATTCAGAACGGTCTGCACAAGTGAGCTATCTGGTATAACCTCATCAGCAGAAATCAATTGTTCCTTCAGGTCTTTGATCTTTGTAAGAAAATTGTCCATAGAATCACCTTCATTCATGTGCTCACTCTCCAACTGTTTTCGGAGGTAAGCAACACGAGCCTCATTCCTAGCCTGGTACAAAGTGGTAAGTGTATCCCAAGCATCCTTTGTTGTTCTACAAGAGCGAATGTGAGGAATAATGGCACGTTTGACAGACAAAGCTATCAATGCATGTGCCTGGGCATCTCTGCCATCCCAACGAATCTGTTATGCAGTAGGTGCAACAGAAACAGCAGCACGAACAGGAATCTGCGGAATATCATCTTTGACACCATCTTCATCAGCGCCAACACCTGTATTTTGCAGTACCTGTCGTTACAGGTGTAATAGGACATCTTTCAACACCCTGCACAATGTTCCACAATCTTTTTGCAACCAGTACATGTCGCATCATATAAGCCCATAATGGGTAGTTGGTAACATCCAACTTATCCTCAACAGCCAACATACGGAATACATCACTGCTTTCAGCCATGGCCGGTGACTAAAATACCTTGATGTAGAAAATTGACTGTAACTCAAAAAGTTGAACGGAACAACCCAGACGAGTTCTGCTAGACCTGTAGCAGACTTTGAGACGCTTAAACTGGCGAACAGAAACTGGTATATACCTTTGGCACAAAAGGACAAAATAGCCTGCACAAGCATTGCGATAGTGCGTTCAGAGGCCGAAACGAGCTCAGATCGCGATTTCGGCACCAGACAGCAAAGCTGTTTTGATCTCGGAAACACCCTGAGTATGCTCACCAAATTTCGTGCGAATTTGAGACTGCAAATGGAGGAGTGTCGACGGTGCCCTAGAAGAAGTGACGACCAGCTCTGATACCAATTGTTGGAGATAGACGTCTGCGGAAGCACGCGAACAGCACAAGGAAGAAGAAGAAGCTTGGAGCACAAACACACAATATTGAATGTATTACTAGAGAATGTACAAAGATAAGTAGCCCATTAGGGCAATAGGCGTATATACAAGCCGGGGGAAAAAAACCTCCTAAAGAGGGAAAAAAGTGCCCCGGCAGTCCTAGAGTGTTCACACACATCACTACCTAAATATATCAACAGCATGTAAGGTCTTCCATCAATATATAATCTCTCATTTTTTGCATGTGAAATCCTTCTATTAGTAAGGGATGTTGCATTCAAGCATATTCCATAAGTACCAATGCTTTGAACATAACGTGCAAGTCGATGCTAATCTCCCCATTCATATATAGGACCACAAAATGACATAAGAGTGACTTCAGAGTTCGGGGGCACATACAAATCCTTTACAATAAAGAGACCATGACCAACATTAGTAATAATGGATGAAGCAATCATATAGCAATTACCCCAAAAGTTAAAAACCTCTCCATCTAAAGAAAGTGGTCCTCTATTCCATCCTCCATATCTTCTTCTATCATATGTTTGTACTAGAGAACGATCACGAGCTGGCAATGGATAATCTCTAGCCGGTTCAGTCTCTAAACTAGGAGGTAGAGGATTTCTAGAAACCTCTACTTGTAATTGATGAACAACAAGTCCATGATGTGTACGAGGTATATTAACATTATGAGAAAAATTATCGTCATCATCATCGTCAAGCAAGTATTCCTGTATATCAACAGTAATATGATTTTGTATATGGCTTTTAAATAAAATAATGAAATTAATTTATAGAAAAAATACATACCCAAGAATTATCACGTTGACCAGGTGATGGTGCACACTCAAAAGTACCATACTCTGCCTCATGTTCAATACATTCCAATCGTGGTCTTCCATATGTGCCATAGCAAGAGTTACACCAACATATAATATGCTCTTGATAGTAAAATCCATCATAATTCTTATGGGAGGACACATGTGAAGTCCTTGCATGGGTAGGAGGTGGTGGAGTGCCCTTTGATTGATCAGAATCTGATTATAACAAGAAACAAAAAAATATATATGTTATGTATCTATCAAATATATTTAAAATTAAAAGTTTGATATACTTACAATATATAGTCCTTGCACGATTAGGAGATGGTGGTGGAGTTCCAGTTGATTGATCGAAAATAATGGTATGTGATATTAATAATCTAATTATTTACATACATAAACATTCACATATACATATTTACACATACACACATTTTCACATATACACATTTACACATACACACATATTCACATATACACAAATATACATTATTGTGGGATAAATGCATGTATTTTGTATGAATGAGTGTATATGCATGCATGTGTATGTGTGTACATATATATGTGGATATGTATATGTGTGTTTATGTTATATGTATGTATATGTGTATATGTATGCATATATGTATGTGTATATGTGTATGTGGGTATGTGTATGTGTGTGTATATATGTGTATGTATTCTGATTCTTTTTTTCTATTTGAGATTAAAATAACAAGAGATATTGTATGGTGGAAAAAAATAAGAGGCGACCTAACATACCACTTGAGACGTGGAAATTTTTTCGTAGACAGCTACGTCTTCAGGAGTCATTTCCTGAGCAAAAGGTATACAAATTAATAGTTTATATTTATATTTTTCATATATTTTAGTAATTTTTTACATTTAATTTATGTATTTCTTTTTTCTTTGAATAAACAGGCTGCTGCAAAGAAGAGAGTTGAGTCGGGCCACACATCACACCTAGGCCAAATGGGCCATCATGGTTTTGTAGCTACATTTGTAAGTATATGTGTTATTCTGAGTATATTTTTTATTTTAGTTAAAATGCAAGAAACTAATCTTTTTTATTTGTTTCAATGCAACGAAACGATTATGGCCAATATCCTATGAAACATAAGATCAAGTATGCTACACATTTTGGATATTGGTGTTTGAGCGAGTATATGCGAGATCATTCGGATGCCTTTGTGAGTATTATTATATTTTATATAATTATTTTATTTTTATGGATGTTTTAACTGTTTTACTTATTTATGTTTGTTATATGTAATACAGGAGTATTATGGAGAGGCAGATATGGATGAGGTGGAAAGATAGACACAGGAGGGATGATCTCGATCGTCACATGATGATCATGATAATGAGGATGAGGATGAGGATGATCATGATGCTGATGATGATGATGATGATTAGGATTCTTGATTATGACATTGGATATGTATTTACATTGATATATATATATATATATATATATATATATATATATATATATATATATATATATATATATATTGTTATATATATATATATATATATATATATATATATATATTGTTCATTTCAGTTATGTTTTGAATTGTGTGCATGGTATTAAGTAATGCAAAGTTTTGTTCTATTGATTGTTATTATTGTTTATATTAAGCATGTGTTTTAGTACTTTAATTATAAAGCTCATTCATATGTGTGTACGTATGTGCATGTATATGCATGTATGTGCATGTGCATGTGTAAGTGTATATGTGTATGTATGTGTATGTGCATGTGCATGTGTATGTGTGTGTATATGTATGTATGTGCATGTGCATGTGTAAGTGTATATGTGTGTATATGTGTATGTGCATGTGCATGTGTGTGTGTATATGTATGTGCATGTATATGTGTAAGTGTATGTGTGTGTAGATATACATATGTGCATATGTATGTGTATGCGTATAAACATATACAAGTGTATGTATATGCATGTGTATATGTATGACACATGCATGTGCATGTGGATGCATTTCCATTTGCATCCATGTGGATGTGCATATACATGTATTTAAGTATATGTTAATGTGTGTTTGTTGTGTATATATATATGCAATAATGCATGCATGCAAGTCTTTTTATGTGGTTGTAGAAATATTTGTGCATATGCATGTGTATGTGTAAGTGTATGTGCACATGTATGTGTGTGTATGTGCATGTGTATATGTGTATATGTGTGAACGTGCATCTTCATCATGTATAAGTGTATATGTGCATATCAATAAGTGTGAGTATGCTAGCTAATGAAAATAACACAATTCAAATGATATACAAAGAATGGAAATTATACTTACAATAGTTAGCCATATTTTTTGCTTGGTTTGCTTCTTGAATAACCTGCAATAAAGAGAGAGAGAGAGAGAGAGAGAGATAGATAATTTAAAGAGAGAAAGAGGTAGAAAGAGAGAAACAGAGACAGAGAGAGACAATAAGATACAGATTAGACAAAACAAAAATTCTGCAAGCGATTGTTTCAGCTCGTAAGCGCAACACAATTGCGAATGTTGGAGCATTCTTCGATCAGATGTGTGAAGATGTCGATCGAAGAGCCTCCAACATTTTAAATTTTTTCGTCAAAAATCCATTGTGTAAGCAATGGTAAGGCATCGTAAAAAGCATTGCAATTGGCATCGCATAAGCGACGTTATTTATCGTCACTTGTGTGATGCAAAAAAGCATCGCTTATGAGACACTATTTTAAATCATCGATTTAGCAATGCTCACTGCGAGCGTCGCACATCCCGTCGTGCCACACATTGATAAAAACGTCATTTTGCTCATCGTTTAACCAACGGTCCATGCTCAACGCTTGTTGTGATGCTTTTTGCAATTTTATAGCGATGAAATTGTGTCACCTTAACCATCGTTATGCATCCGTATTCCTTGTCGTGAGAGCATGATCTTGTCAAGTATTTGGTATGTGAGATGGCATTGTGATTTATCTTTCAGGTTTATGAGTTTGATCATAGCATTCTCAATGGATGTATAGTTGCATTGTGGTATATATTTTGGTTATGCCACTTGGATACAACTTAGCTTTCTAGTTGCAAAAAATTTATATGAGATGAATTTGGATCTTTGTTAGTACATATATTCTTGTTTTTGTGCAGGTACATGATCGAGTTGGAATCTTAGCTATATATGATTTTATCACCTATGTTGGATTTTTATTAAGCCATATTATCATTGAGCATTATATATGATTGCCACTACAATTTGAAATTAGTGGATGGTATATTCCCACATTGTTACTTTGGTTCAGAGTCCATTTTAGAGAGGAGATGTTGTGGAAATTATGGGCTTTTATGCTAAAAGAGTACTCTAATAGATCCCCATTCACTTGGACTTGGTCACATGTTATTTGTGATAGGTTGGACGATCTTGTAGGATTCATTCTTGAGTGGGAGGTGTATCGCTATTGTATTATCGTGTATTGCCATCATTTTTTAGCATGTGTATTTTGCCAATATCTTTGATTGGATCAATGATAGGTGGTGATAGGTTACTCATTGTTCTTTTGCTATTGGTTATCTTGTTTTGATTGCTCAGTTTATAGGGGATACTCTGTCAAACTTTTTCTAGGGTTCTTTCATATCTATTTGGTCAGTTTGGAGACTTGGTGAGCAAGCTTATGCTCATGGTTTTATGTGCATACTAGATGCATGGTTATGTGACAGGTGGTTCACATGGTTTCTTCTCTAGCGAGACATTTGTGATATGAGTTATGCATATGGATATGCAAGTGTGATCACATTGGTGATAGAGTATTGTTTCTAGTCTCTAGTTACATTGTGAATCTCTTGGATTGATAGCATGTTTTCTTGCTTCGATGGCACTGACTTTCGGAGATGGAAAGATCAGATGTGGCATACATTAGTTCACACAATGTTACACATGCATGCATATAGGGATGCACAGAGGCCTTGTGAGATGTCTAATCATGTATGGATGGATATATATGCATTGGCTAGCTCCCCTATTCGATTACAACTTGTGGATTCTATATATGAGTCTATGATGTACGAGGAGACGAGTTAATGCATTATGGAAGAGCCTACATGATATGTATGTGAGTCCATTGACTCATGTGAGACATAGATCACATCAAAGACTTCAATGTTGGAAATGTGGCTTTGAGGGACATACTCAATGATCTTGCTTCAGGCGAATGCGATGATAACTAGTTAGTCAGTTATAGGAGAGTAGATGTTATGCATTCCTTGGTGATCATCATTTTCAATTGCAGTTGGGATAGCTTATGCTTGTCAGAGGTGTTGGGATTGGGCACAAGTATCCACTGTAGATACTCCATGTGAGAGATAGTCTCCTCTCAATGGGAGTTCACCCTTATGTGTGATCTAAGACTCACCATTTCTCATTTTTTTCTACATATAGATAGGTCTATTGACATTCATGATGCATATGTATGATAGGACTCAAATGATCAGATGGATGCACATGTAGAGCATGTTTTGGATGTTCATGATGCTTAAATAGAGCATGATTTTTTTTATCACATGGACGCTCGTGTGGAGCACACTTTGGATGATCAATTGGATGCTTTAGAGCATGATATGGATGCTCATGTAGATCATTATGATGATACTCATTTAGAGTTAGATTATCAAATGGCTCTTGGTATTGATGTTATGCAGTTAGCTCATGTGGAGCATGATGATACACTTGGTGTGGTATAGCAGGATAGATCTTATGATACACATTATATGGTAGAGCATATTATCTATTAGGATGCACAACTAGATACATCATTGGTTGATAGGATGGCTGATTTGGATGTTGAGGAGTCAATAGGTATGCAATCATTCTTAGATTTGCTCATGCTAGATGTTGAAATAGATATGTCAAGCAATGTTGGTCTTAATGATGGTGATATGTCAGGACATGTTGTTCTTGATGATTGTGCTTTGGATGCCTTGGATACATGCATGGTTGACATGCTTAGGTTAGCCAGGATAGCACAGGTTTTGTCAGCATTCAGGAGTTTAATGTACGAGTTGTTATGCTCGAGACCAAATATTGCAGTTGCTATTGGATCATTTGCACTTGGAGTTGTCATTCATTTGATGATTGAAATAGGCATAAAGTGAGTGGGAGCTTTGCAAGAACTTCATGAGTTCTTTCATCAATCAAATGTGAACTCGACATCATCAGCACATCAAAAATAGCATTGATATCTTAAATCTTCATAGTTGGAGTAGATGGTGTAGGTAGTTGTTTAACATGCCCGTCAACATTTTGCCCTTTAGCATTAGCATTCTTTAATGCATAAGAGTCTTTCTTCATATGTAATTTCTTATGAAAATAATGGCATTAAATATCCCTCTTCCTTGATTTAATTCTACTCTTATTATGTTGATCATTCTTTTCCGTGCTCTTGATCCTGCTACATTGTTGATTCTTTCCTTGGTGAGAATCACCAGCATTATATGCATCTCCACTCTGAGTGCCCACCATAGATTTTCTATGAATCTCCTCACTCAAGAGTGCTCCACATATGTCATCATAGACCAATTTACTTGTTATCAGGATCTTAGTCATGCACACACAGAGGTTACGGATGCTAAAAACACACAGAAAAATAGACACGCAAGGAGACGAGACAAAACGTAGTATTGGGTGCAATCTCCCCCCATGCACTCTGTTTTGACAATCCACAGAGTGCATGTATTTATAGGAATTTTTTATTATGTTGAAATAGTGGTTACATGAGAGCGGCTTCAAAAAGCATGCGTGAAAGTAAAAGTTGGTAACTTTTGTAGAAAGCCTTTACTTTTAATATAAGAAATTGTGGTCTACAATGACCCTTATTCTAACCAGTACTTTACTAAATGTTTCTAAAAATAGTACCCTCTACGTGGGTTTATTTACACGCTATATAAATTATAAATCATATTATTGATGTCTGCCCTTTTATGCCTTTCATGCCCTCATGAACCTTCAGCTGCTATATCAAAAACACCAAAACACATTAATATATTAATAAATTAAGACTCCAACAATTCCTTGTTCAACACATTCCATAATTCATAACATGGCCCTTAGTTGAAAAAAAAAAGGAACTTAGCCCAATTGATAAAATAAAAATAAACATGGATGGCCAATCACATGTTCCATCACTGAACGAAAATAAGCATGTTCCATGTAAAAATACATGCATGTAAATGTTCATGGAGGCATTACATTAATGTGTATGATATCCTAAAATTAAGTGATCATAATGGGGTGTTAAATAGAGAACTAGGGTGACAACGCAAAGAGATAGTGTAGTGGTAAAACACTTCCCTTGTGAGAGTGAGGTTGTGGGTTCAAATCCTGCCTCATTGGTGAATACAAAACTCCTTATTGCCACTCATAAATTAAAATTGGTTCGCACATAGCCAATGGCTGCCAACAATCACCAAGGGAGCCATGGGTGCCAAAGTAATGCCCTAGTTATGCCTAAGTTTTATGCATTAGTCAATGACTTGGAGTAAGCTGAAGGAGTAAATGTAGGTGTAAACATAGGTTCTGGTTCTAGAACTCAAACTAAACAAAAATTGGAATCAATATCCAAAATGGAAACAGAATTGAAATCGAAATCAGAAACAAAAATGTAAACGAAAATCGAAACCGGAATCGGAATTGGAATCAGAATCGAAACAAAAACCAGAAACGAAAACAAATAGCGAACAACAAACAACAGACAAAACGAACAGAAACAGACCCCTCTATAGTGATGCGCGCAGAGCTCTGATACCACTATTATCAAGATCTTACTCATAGGCACACAAAGGAAATGGATCCTAAAAACAAGAAAAATAGACACGCCAAGAGATGAGATAAAATGGAGTATTGGGTGTAATCTCCCAATGCACTCTATTTCGATAGTCCACATAGTGCATGTGTTTATAGGAATTTTTTTATTATGTCAAAATAGTGGTTACGTGGGAGCGGCTTCAAAAAGCACAAGTGAAAGTAAAAGTTGGTAACTTTTGAAGAAAGCCTTTGCTTTTAAAATAAAAAAGTGTGGTCTACAAGGACCCTTATTCTAACCACTACTTTACTAACTGTTTCTAAAAATAGTACCATCTATGTGGGTTTATTTACAAACTATATAAATTATAAATTGGATTATTGATGTTCGTCCTTTCATGCCTTTCATGCCCTCACGAACCTTCAGCTGCCATATCAAAAACACCAAAACACATTAATACATTAATAAAGTAACACTCCAACAATTCCTTGTTCAACACATTCCATAATTTATAACATTACCACCAAGTGAACTATTGCTAATAGTTGTGTAAAGCATATCCCATGATGATGGCAAGGTTCATAACAAGAAGCGTACTTTCATCTCATTATCCTTCCCCATTTTTTGAGCCTATAAATGAAAAAATATAGCATCAAAATCATTCACATGAGCAACAACACTATGTGTGTCCTTCATGGAAAGGTCATATAACTTCACAAGAAACATCACAACAAAGAAGGAGATTTGATGAAAATTTTCAAAGAAAAAAAAGTTTAACAAGCCTTAATTTAATGAACTAAAGATTTCCTAAAAGAATTGAACATTTATGTTATATCATGTTCATATCAACACCCTATGCTTCTAGAGATGCCCTAAAGTTGTTTTTATAAAGCCATAAAAATTTATAAAAGCTGAAGTGAATCATATGGGAGATCTCATTATGGACTCATGCCTCCAACACTCCCCTTGAAGTTCGTCATCCACTACCATTGACATTCAACTCATCATTGAACTTCCATAACTTCAGGAATTTGTAAGAATGCCTACAAGCAAGTGCTCCATATGCACATAATCCAGATTATCTTCTTTGTTTTAAAAACTTTTATTGATCAGAATGGAAATCTACTTCAATGTCTTTAGTTGCATGATAAACATGATTATTTTTGAATAAGTGCCACTATTATTGTCACAATAAACTTTTATGCAACCAATATCATGATACACTTCAACAATAAGATTCCTTAACCATGATACTTCACATATTGCATTGGTTGTACTTTGATACTCAACTTATGTGGGTGACAAGTTTGCCACATGTTGTTTTTTGGAAATCTATGATATGCACGTGTTTCCAAGTACAAACATATAATATGATGAAGATATTCTATCCATAGGCTTCACTACCCAGTCTAATTAAAACAACCATGAAGGATGATTTTATCATTATATCCATGCAATAATACTTCATTTACTATGGTCTCTATATATGACTTTCAATTGATTCATGTACGCATCTACTTCAAAGTCACATTTAATAGATCATTATTGACATATAAAGAGATTTCATTCTTTTTGTACCTCTAAATTTTTCCACAAGCCCATACTCATAAATTTGGAAACTTGGTTGTTGGTTCCATCATACTCAAGACCATACACATGCATATCCTTTGAAAACTAGTTTTTCTTTGCACACACACACACACACATACATACATACATACATATATACATACATACATACATACATACACACATACATACATACATACATACATGCATGCATGCATACATACATACATACATGTATACACACACACACACACACATATATATATATATATATATATTCATGTATGTATGTATGTATATGTAAAGAGAGATGGTGGATGCAATCCGAAGACGAGTTGGTGCTGCTATAACCAGCTTCACACCAGCCAACTGAGACTTCAGAGTTGGTTAGTAGACCCTTTGAGCTTCCTAAATCCACAAAAAAATCACCCAAGTGTTTTGGAACAAGTATCTCAAAAGTTTGAGTCAAGACATACTAGTTGCAAAATGACTAGCTCCCAAAACTTGCTATTTTTGTACATACACCCGCTGGAAAAAATGAACCGTGTTGTCAACCTCGTAGGAATTAGAAAAAATCCTTTTTAAAATATCAAATAGACTTATATATCTTGCTAATCCAAGCTAAAACACTTCAATTGATCAAGTGAGCACTGAGAAGAAGATTTAGCGAAGTCTAGAACACTCCCGCCATTTTTTGGCTCTGTAGAGATTCAACTAGTGAGCAAAAAAACATAGATTTAGTGCAAAAAGTTAGCCCAATGACCCTAAAAGTTTGTGAGCATAAACTAGAGTTAGAGAGCAATCCAATGCGCTTTAAAACTCTAAAAAAGGTTACATATAGCCCAAGATATGTGCTTGTGAAGTTAGTGTTCTGAGTGAGTATAACAAAGAATAAAACAAAGATCTCTGGTTTCTTCTTCTCCCTTGAAGACCTTCTAAGTGGTTGATGTGAGCTCTCGAGTCCATATGTAGCATCTTGCATCTTTGATTTACCTTTGCTCTTCCATAGCTTTAGTCTTTCCAAGTCTTCTAGGTCAATCTCCAAATCACTTTCTTCAATTTGCTTTGGCTCCTTTGGTTGAACTGATGGAAAATCTTCATCCAAGTCATAAGGCAGCTTCACTTTCCTATCATCAAAAAACCATGATTTGTTCTCATAAAAAATTACATCTCTACTAATAGAAAATCCTTTATTAGTTGGATTGTACAATCTATATCCTTTTTTGTTTTGGTCATAACCAATAAATATGCACTTCTTTGCCTTGGGATTCGATTTCCCTCTTACTTGAGAAGGAATGTGAGCATAGGCTAAGCATCCAAAGATTTTAGAATGCTCTAGACTAGGTCTTCTTCCATTCCACACTTCATATGGAGTGGTTCCACCTAGTGACTTAGATGGAAGTCTATTTATGAGATACGTGGCTGTAGACACAGCCTCTGCCCATAGGTAGTTTGGAAATCCCTTTTCATTGAGCATGGACCTTGCGGCTTCAACAATAGCTTTGTTTCTCCTCTCTGCTACACCATTGAGTTTGGGTGTATACCTTGTAGTGAATTCTCTTTTAATGCCTCTTTCATGAGAGTAGGCATCAAATTCATAAGAGAAATATTCTCCTCCACCATTCGATCTGAGTCTTTTCAAAGTCCTACTTGTTTGGTTTTCAACAAGAGCAACATACTTCTTAAAGCGATTAAAAACTTCATCCTTGTGCTTCATGAAAAACAGAATGGTCCACCTGCTACAATCATCTATGAAAGACACATAATATCTTGAGCCTGATATAGATGGTTGCTTATTAGCACCCCACACATCCATGTGGACTAGATCCAAAAGATTTTGATACACATATCCCTTCCTATTGAAAGGTTGTCTATGAGCCTTGCTGAATTGACAAGCTTCACACTTATAAATCATGTGTTGCCTTGTGATATTAGGCAAACCAAGTACACTTTGGTCCCTACAAATTTGTTTGAGTGTCCTCTCACCAATGTGAGCAAGCCTTTTGTTCCATATCTCCAACTCTGTGAGAGTTTGAGATCCATAGCTAAATAAGGCTATATTCTTTGTATCTTCCATTTCAAAAGTGAAAAACATTCCTGTCTTTTCTCCTTTGGAAATCCTTCTAAAGCCTTGCCTTGGGTCTTCAACATATGCTGCAAATCGGTTGAATCTAACCTACAATCCTTTTCAACAATCTACCCAACACTTATTAAATTTTTGGTAATTTTAGGGACATAAAAGAGTTTGCTTAAGAGGTTCATATTCCCATCTGATGTCTTCACATTACCTATCTTCTCCACAAAGTGCTTTGTATTGTCTCTTATTTGCACTTCATGTTTGTTGTGAGGATCTTCCAAATCAGAAAGTAAGCCACATTTCTTGCTACATGATTTGATCATCTCGAATCAATGTAAAAGATGTGATCATCATCCTTACCCTTCTTCACTGATAGATTCATAATCAATAATGAATCTTCTTGACTTTGGTCCTCTGCATAGTTATTGTAATCTCTTCTTCCTCTATGGCCACTTTGATAGTTTTTGTTGTTGTAGTTGTTGTAGCCTCCATTGTATCTGCCTCTATTTGATCCATAGCCACATCTATTGAATCCTCTTCCTCTTGAGTTCCTCGGGTTCCTGAAACATCCTCTAGTAGTATGATTAAATAAGCCACATATATTGCATGGTTGAGATGATTGGAATCTCCCCCTACCTTTCTTTCCACCTCTACCTCTTCCTCTAGCTCTTCCTCTACTTGCAAAGTTTGCTTGGAAAGAGCTACCGTCATCTTCATTCTTCTTATTCTTTGACTTGCCCTTGACCTTAGCTTTATCAGAATATAAGACAGAAGTTTGATTACCTCTTGAGGACTCACCATCTTTGCTAATCTTTGCTTCATGAGTGAAGAGTTGGCCCATGAGTGTGTTGAGGTCGGGTACATGCATATCCATGTACAAGTCCATGGCTGTTGTGAAGGACTCCCACTTGTCATTTTCTTTGATTCCATTTATGATTTGTCTAATGATTTGTTCCTCTTCAATTACCTCTCCAATGCTTCCAAGTTGATATGAAATCTCCTTCATCTTTGTGACATAATCAATCACACTTTTGGGGCTTTTCTTCATTGTTGTGAACTCCATCCACAATTGGTTCTTCCTTACTCGAGTGTTGGAGAAGAAGAAAGAAGCAAGTACATTCCAAGTCTCCCTTGATGTCTTGCATCCCTTGACATGAGGTAAAAGAAAATTAGAGATTGATTTTAAAATATAGGACCTTGCAAGTGCATCCTTTGAACACCAATTTGAAAGTCTTTCCTCTTCTTCATGTGATGGTTGCCCTTTGTTCCTCATGGTTGGCATATCCAGATGTATCCAAATAGATTCCTCCCTTGAAGATAAGCCTCCATCCTTAGAGACCATTTTAAGATAACAGTCTTCAAAAATATGCAGGTAAAAGAAAAGCATTGTAGCCATTATTGATATTATTCTAAGAGTGCCACATTGTATTATAACCCTCCAAAAGACTCTCTCTCATGCTTCTCAGACCTTGTTAATTCTTGTTTGTAGCGAGCATATCCAACATGAATAAATAAAAAATTACCTCAATAATGTGAGGGATAGTGGTATTGAGTGCCTTCAGGTCTCAAGTTGTCTTCGAAAACTCCAGTCTCATTGAGTTTTATTTCAAAGAAGATAATGTATCCTTTCACACGGGATACATAGTCACTTTATCGAGGAGGTGTTCAAACATCCATGAGTATACTCCAACATGATACATAATATAGAAGGGATTAGTTGTGCAATCCAAGCTCTCACTTAATTTGAGTTGGAATAAGGTGCATATAGCTTAACAAAAGCTAAATTAGACACTAACCTCTTGGAGACTTGTGGGGATGAAGTTGTCACTATTGCGAGAGTCTGTTATATGCAAGCTTGGCTTTTACTATAGAGGTAGCGATCGTTGTTAAGTTGCTTGAATGAGTAGAGGATGGGTTCTCTAGGATATAGTTATCCCAGCCTCGAGCATTGTGTCAATAGTGTGGACATAGCAAATTCTCCATCTCCTCCTTATCAACAATACAACATTGTAGCAATGAAGCAGCAATGATGGGAATCACCACAAGAGCAGGCACAACAGTCCCGTAGCTTTGATACCATGTATTGCAGATGGAGGAGCAGTACTATACACATAGCCATGGCGATAGAACTTCGTTACCACATGCCATGTAGAGGCTGAGAAAGGGAGAGAGAAGTGATAAGATAACAAAAAAAAATCCTAATACACACAAATATAAAAGTGGAATGTGCCTTGCGTTTCATAAAAGAGGAGTTGCTTATTTATACAATAAAGGAGAGGACTTTAGCCAATGAGAGCAAGGATAAGAAATGGATAAGTTGCACTCTTATTTAGAGTGTGCTCTCATGGTTGAATTCAAGCTCATATCTAACACATTTGGACCAGCTCTAAGTCCTCCATTGCATTGAATCCAAGCAACATGCACTGGGTAGTCATCTCGACTACTGGAGATAAGATTTCCTCAAAATCAACACCATGTTGTTGCTTAAAACCCATTGCAACAAGTCATGATTTATATGTTGGAGAAGCACTAACTGATGTGAATTTCAGCTTATATAATCATTTAAATAGTAAATCTTTCCTTTTCTTTGGCAAAGGTACCAAATCCCAAGTACCATTCTTGTGAAAAGAATCCAATTCACTCCTCATGGCATGCTCCCACTTGACATGATCTTCTACTTGCATAACCTCTTTGTAGTTAGAAGGCTCACCAACATCAGTTAGCATAACAAAATCCAAACCTCGAACATATATATCAGATGGATGTGAGACACATGCAGAGCATCTCAATGAGTACTAGACATGAACATTTGCAAACTGATTTGATTGGACAATTTCTTGACCATCCCTATGTGCAACATTTTTATGCATGTGAGCAAGAGGACTCAAACACCACAATTCTCACTTCAACCTCCTTAATGGGATGTTTATGCATCTTAGACTCATTGAAAATGACATCACTACACACTGACCATGTTTCAGGATCCCATAAGCAATATCCAAATTGTCCTTCTTGACCATATCCAAGAAAAATCATTTCTTTGACTTATGGTCCAAATTTTGTCAAAAATTATTGTGTATATGAACATATGCTTCACACCCAAAAACTCAAAGATGATCATAATATGGTGGCTTCCGTGTCCATAACTCTTGTGGCATTTTTGTACCTTTGGCAATACTAGGTAAAAGGTTAATCACATGAACTACAAGCAATACTAATTTTGCCCAAAAGCCTTGTGAAAGGTTGCATGATGCAGCATAAAAACTACTCTATCCTGAATAGTTCTATTCATCCTTTCAACTACACCATTCTGTACTGGGGTATAAGGAGCTGTAAACTCTCTACAAATTCCTCTAGACTGATGAAAAAAACTGAATTCATGTGAGGTATACTCACCCCCATTATCTAAACATAAATCCTTAAGCTTAGTTCCTTGTCTAGTGTTAATTGAAGCAAGCCATTTTTTGAGAATAGGGAATACCTCATCCTTCGATTTGATAGGATATACCTAGAATTTTCTAGTGGCATCATCTATGAAAGTGATAAAGTAAAGAGAACCACCTAATGATCTTGTGGGCATAGGACCACACACATTTATACGAACGGGACCTAAAGGTTAAATTGAAGAGACAATGTGCATTTTATGCACATTCCTAGTTTGCTTTCCATATTGACAATGCTCACAAAATGAGAAATCAGAGAAAGATAACACACATAAGTAGCCAAAACGAGAAATATTTTCCATTCCACTACGAGATATGTGGCCCCAAATGGCCATGCCAAATACAAGCCATAGGCTATTCAGTAATAGCTAAAAAAGTGTTCTTTCTTTGATACGAATAAAGGATAAAATTATCCAACTTTGCTTCCTTTTGCAATAACCATATTACCCTTTGATATGTGAAAGGATGAGTATAGAAAAATACCTTGTAACCAAGGTCATCAAGCTGACCAATCGACATCAAACGACATGATAAAGTGAGGTGCATGGCATAAATTATGCATAGTTAATTTTGAATCATCAATGAACTGCACAACCACATCTCCAATCCCAACAACATCACACTGGTAAGAGTCATCAAGTCGCACAGTAGCAAGAGACTATTGCATAAGTAGAGAACCATTCTCTATGTGGTGTCATATGGAAAGAAGGCCCAGAAGCTAGCAGCCACATGTGGGAAAGAGAATCAGTCATAAGAGCCTCAATATGCATAGTACTGTCAAGTATCAACACATTGGCATCATCAAAAATAGCATTGATTTCTTTCAATCTTCATAGTCAAAGTAGATGTTGTAGGTAGCTATTTAAAATGCCCATCAACATTTAGCCCTTTAGCTTTAGCATTCTTTATGCATAGCAATCTTTCTTCATGTGTCCTTTCTTATGACAATAATGGCATTCGATATCCCTCTTCCTTGATTTACTTATGTTCTTATTTCATTGACCATTCTTTTCCTTGTTCTTGATCCTACCACATTGTTGATTCTTTCCTTGGTAAGAATCACAAACATTATATGCATGTCCACTATGAGTGCCAACCATAGATTTTATATGAATCTCCTCACTCAAGAGTGCTCCAACTATGTAATCATAGACCATTTTACCACCAAGTGCACTATTACTAATAGTTGTGCAAAAGGTATCCCATGATCATGGCAAGGTGCATAACAATAACATTGCTTTCATTTCATTATCCATCTCCATTTTTTGAGCCTGTAACTCCTAGAATATAGCATCAAACTCATTTAGATAATCAGCAACATTATTTGTGTCCTTAATGCGAAGGTCATATAACTTTCTCATCAGATACACTTTATTTGATGTTGTTTGTTTTTCATATGTATTGCATAACTTCTTCCAAAGCTCCTATGCACTCTCACAGTCCAATACTGTAAAGTAAACATTATCTACGAGGTGCAATCAAGTGGTAGAATTGGCCATTTCATCCAAATTATCCCAATCATCATCATCAATATCAACAAGCTCCTTTGAGATTCCATTTACTAGCTTCCACTGTTTGCTCTAAATCGGCACATCTTTAATCTGATTCTTCCATAGAGCTAAGCGTGTGCCATCAAATTTTCAGATCTCAAAATGGTCTTTGCCTTGCAAGTTATAGCTCCTCTTGTGAACACTGGCACTAGACCCAGATCCACCAGATGTGCCTGAGATTTTTGATGCCATGATGATAGAGAACTAATCAAAATGAAGATGGAGCTAGAATAGTCCAAGCACCACTAAGGCTCAAGTTGACCAAGTTTCAAATTCTAGGAAAAATTAGCAGCCTCAACAATAAAATAGATTAATGAATAGTAATGACCAACCAAAAGGATTATGTGAGAGTGAATGTGCTCACATCATAAGTGTATCAAGGAGTAAATCAACCATTCCATAGTTGGCAAAACCAAAAAATCTAAAAAAACTTTTGCCAGAGTCTCCTATGCAAATGAGCAAATGACCAGTGTCAAAATCTCATTAAATTACAAGTACTAACATGGAAACTTGCATAGTGTTTCATTGACTCCACTGCATATAATCAGTTACCCAAAAGAAGCCACCTAGGCTTATCAAGAACCTATGAGTAAATACCATACATCTCTTATGGCGAGGCTGGATAAGTCTTCCACCTGTGTCACCGAAGAGAACCCGACATCTCGATATCTCCTAGTTAAGAAAACCTCACCATGAACCTCTTTATCAAACGTAAAAGGCTTTATGCAAAAAGGTATAACCGCTATATCACTGACCACATGGACGTGCACCCTCAGGCAGAGAGCATTTGCTTTTTATGTGACTGTACTCTCCACAACGATAACACATTAAAGTTCTAGTATATCTACGTGGTTTTTGGTAATTCTCATCTATGTTATGTATATTTGAAGTACTAGCATAAAAGGTGTCAAGAGCTTGATTGTTACCTCTTTGCTCAGCTCCCTTGAGGTATTAACAATTGCATGCCTCATGGCCACTTTTGCTGCGAAATTGATAGCTTGAAATGTTGGGGTATTTTATGTAGGAGTGACCATCGTTATTGCATGTGGTACACCAAACTTTCCTTTGGACGTTCAAGAGGTCTCCAACTCCTCCACTTCTCGACAAAGTCTACATCTTCATGCTGGCATGAAGGTGGCAAGACAATATTGTCTTTGTTTTGACTTCATTGCATCTTTAGCTCTTCTAATTCCCTTCTAAGTTGCTCGATTCGGTCAAGATTTTTGGTGTGATTTGCTTGAGTCCCTCCTTCAAAGTGCAATCTAGCCTCCTCTATGCGAGAGGTAGCTCCCACAAAGTCGTTTAGTGTGGGCAAATCTAAGAGATTCCTTAAGCTTAGTCACCACAAAGCAACCTCAACAATAGTGGGCAAGTTGCAATAGAATGCATAGAGTGGGTAGGAAATAGCCTCAGCTAGCAAGATAATAGTAGTACGAGATCCAAGACTTTGATGATATATGATCATGATCATCCTCATGCCAAAATTGAGTGTCAAACATCTGCTTATATAGACTCCATAGGCAAGAGGAGGAGTGGCCTTTCCCAACCCTAGCCTTAATTGCTGCACATACTAGAGTGGTGGAGGAGTGGGTTAATTATGGCTATGGTGGCCAACTACAATTAGGCCTCTGGTCATATCTCCTGACACTACCAAAACTTGGTGGCAGTATGCCCTTCATTAGTTCAGACTATAATATTTCACTAACAGAAATATACACCGCCATCATTTTCCAACCATGGTGGTCCTTCCAAAAATAGGTGGAGTAGATGCCCAATTTTGACCATGACCAAAAGAGGAGGTGGTGGTGCCCAATTCTAGAATTATGATAATTTTGGGCCAC
The DNA here is from genome assembly GCA_020310875.1 of Ceratopteris richardii. Lineage (NCBI taxonomy): Eukaryota > Viridiplantae > Streptophyta > Polypodiopsida > Polypodiales > Pteridaceae > Ceratopteris > Ceratopteris richardii. The sequence goes on along the minus strand of CM035417.1, from coordinate 150,403,248 downwards.
CCAAGGCCCATACTCCTTACCATCGCATATTTCTACTATTTTGAGTGTAGCATCTTGTATTTGCATTTAATACTTTTGCTAGCTCATGGATTTCCAATCTTTATGCTTCTCATAAAGTCATCATGAGTATTAACCAAGTCGATAGTTGCAGTCACCCAAGATGTACCAATAGGGAGCCACCTAGATTTATGGTCTCCAGGTAGGGGAGTTGCCCAAGTTTTGCCTTGGGTTGCCACGACAAGGAGAAAAGTAGACGCCAAGCACCTAGGTTTGGAGTTGGCAACAAAAGGTTATGCACCTAGTTTGTCCTACTCCAACCATGCTCAAAAGGTGATTGCCAATTTTGCCATGTAAAAGGTAGTCCTCTCAATTCTCCAAAGTTGTGGTCACCTCAATTTTGCTAAACCTTTGGTGGTCGCCCAAGTTTGATGATAAATGAGATAGGCACCCAAATCCTCACCCAAATGTGGTAGGAAGGGCGAGGCCATGTTGGTGCTCTAGAAGTCCACCCGTCAAATGTTGAGGCCAAAGCAAAGTAGTGATCACCAAGCCAATGGTGAGTTATAATCACCAAGGAAATTATGTGAAATAAAGCCCCAAACGAAAGAGGAGAAAAACTCCCAAAACTCATAATACAACCTTGAAAGGTCATGAATTAGGCCTCTACTCTACACTAGCCCTACTCATCCTCTTGAAAGAGTAGGAGAGGTAGTACCTCACCCATCAAGTTGGCAAGGCACCTGATCACAACTTGTTGTATGACGAAAAAGACCATGCACACTTTCCAGACAACGTGTATGGTGCCTCTTGGAAGAAGGCATTTATAGCAAACATTCCCAACTATCATGAGCATTTGGAGTTGCTACTACTCTTGTTACAAAAGAACCCAAGCTACTATCCTATCTGAATGTGTAGAAGTGTTTATGAGTTCCTTCAGGCACAACTAGATTGTATCATTAGGAAGCAACGACTAAATTATCCTCTATTCTTGGCACCACCAAAGAACAAGTTGACCCACAACTACATGCTCAAGGTCATCATGTATGCTTATAAGATGAAGTATGTACCAACACAAGTGTCATAGAAACCAACCCAATCAGAGTAAAAAAAGGCTTATAAATATGGCAGTAGTGATCCTCCCTTGGGATAAAATAATCTAAGTAGCTTGGTACCACTCAAGTAGCGAAAGATGCACTTAACCACCTGCTAATGCTTGACACTAGGGAAATGCATAAACCAACTCATTTATGAGACAACAAATTGAATATCTAACTGAGTAATGCATAAGTAAATCAAGCATCCAACAGCCTACTGATAGAGAACAACATCAAATGCATCTGCAACATCACGAAGACTCAACCATAAACATATTTCCATAAGAATGGCAATAGGTTTGTAGTCGTCAAGGCCAAAACACTACAATAATGTGAAAATATATAGTTTGTTTGACACAAAGCTATTCTGCCATCAACTGGCATAAACTAAATGCCCAAATAATGTTGCAAATGCCCCAAATCTCACATCTCAAATGAGGCATGTGAATCAACCTTAAAATGAGCAATATGCTTCTCATGAGGACCAGTCAGCAACATGTCATGAACATAGAGAACATCAAAATCACATTATTTGCATGCTTCACATATAAGGTGTTCTCAGTTGGACTATTCTCAAAACCATGTGCAATCAATTAGGCATGTATCTTTTCGTACCAAGCATGTGGTGCTTGCTTCAAACAATATAATGCCTTTTTCAACCCGCACAGTTTGTTTTCATGCCCTTTCTGCACAAAACCACATGGCTGAAAAACATACTCTTCCTCATGAAAGTCACCATTCAAAAATGCAATTTTAATGTCCAATTGATGTACCTTCCAACCATGATGAGTTGCAGGTGCGTAGATGCTACAAACAGTGGTCATTTGGCATGTAGGAGCAAAGGTCTCGTCAAAATCAATGCCTCTTTCTTGAGCATAACCCTTTGCAACAAGCCCAACCTTATACTTGTCAATTGTTCCATCATGCTTATGCTTCAACTTGTATACCCACTTAGTTCTAATGGCCTTCTTGTTAGGAGGCAAGTCACATAAAGACCAGGTACAATTTTTCATAACAACATCATATTCTAATTGCATAACATCCATCCAAATTTCATAATTTTGTGCTTCATCAAACAAAAGAGTCTCATTCTCATCACAAAGACTAGAGGCCGCCATAACATAGCAATCTGATGCAAAAGAAGCACTATGAGAGCATGAATGAGTATGATATGAGAGAGGTGCATCTAATTTGCTATTTTGCAAAGTTTATACCAACCATTAGGCATAGTTTTTTGCCTCCTCTATATCAGTTCTTTCATCAATAAGTGCATCATGTGAATTTGCATAAAAAATGGAATGATTTGCATCATCATGTGAAACCTATAAAGGCTGAGAAATTGCCTCGTTTGGACTAGCACTAGACTATCCACCTATAAAAAGAGGCAACAAAGTATCATGCTCATCTTTGGAGCTAATTGATGTCTCAATACATGAAAGTAATGGTTGAATAGCATCTTCCACAAAAACAACGTCATGGCTAACCAAAATGTGTTAAGTCTGTGGATGATAGAGACGATGGCCTTTGCTTTTAGAATTGTATCCAACAAAAACACATTTCACTACTTTATCATCCAGTTTCCTACGTTGTTGTTCAAGCACTAATGCATATGCCAGACAACCAAAGACACACAGGTGAGCAATAGATGGCTTGTGACCATGTCAAGCCTCATATGGAGTGATAGACTGTAATGCTTTAGTGGGACACATGCTAAGTACATATGTTGCACACATAACAACCTCAAGCCAGAAACTATGTGGGAAAGCTTGACTCTTGACCATACACCTCGCCATCTCCATGAGTGACTTGTTCTTCCTTTCAGCAATTCCATTATGATAAGGTGCATACGACACTATACATGCATGTTTTATCCCACGTTTAGCAATAAATGCATTAAAATCAAAAGACATATATTCCCCCCCTCGATGAGAACTGAGTGTGCCCATTTTACATGCTGACAAATTTTTAGCCAAAACTTGAAACTATTTGAAGCACATAAACACTTTGGACTTTGCTTTTGATGGATATACCCATGCATGCCTAGAAAAATCATCAATGAAAGTCATAAAGTAAAGATAGTTCCCAAAAGAAGGTGTCTGCATAGGACCACAAACATCAATGTGAACAAGCTACAATTTCTAAGTAGCACGTATTGAACCATCTTTTGGGAAGCAGAAACACTGCATTTTGCCCAAATACAGCCTTCTCATACATGTTTACCAAGTGCCTCAAGTTTGGGTAGAGAGGACATCATTTCAGATTTTCGCAAGTGTAGCAAACTAGTAAAATTCATATGAACAAAGTGTGCATGCCAAGGCTCTAACATAGCCTGAGAATCTTAAACTCATTTCTTGGTTGTCATAAGACTTTCCTATCTTGGCCTGTCGCTTAGGTATCAAAGCTACTACTTTTTGATGTTTGCACATACAACATGTCCCCCCTTGGTGACATATTTCAAAGATGTAAAAAATCTTTTGATGAAGTGATATGCTTTGGAGCACCATTACCAAAATACCAATCCAGATCAACCTCATTCACAATTATACATGTAAATGTGATGATGAATCATAGTGACATGTAATAGCACATGTCCAAACATCTTGGGCAACATTAGCTTTGCATTAGATGTATTTTCAACAATAGACATGTTAAATTCTTTCTTCTTTTCATTATGCTTGGTAAGCTTTCTAGATTTATCAATGGTATGTCCAACCTTCCGACAATACTTTCATCTCTTTTTCTTTGCATATCACCATGAAGAGATGGAGGAAGTGGATGAAGAAGAGTGAGGATTTGGTTTAGATGAACCCAAAGCTAAACCATACTTGCTTTTTTCATGTGTAATAGCAAGTGCTTGTGTTCCCTCAAGCAAACCACTTCTATTCACTCTTGATTGCTCTTCTTGCAAAAAAAGAGACACAACCTCATAAAAAATAACATATTTGGATTTGATTTTCCAACCAAATGAAGTATAGTGGCAAAGCTTGAAAGGATTCCAAAAATCCTTTGACTAGTGTAAAAATGAATGATGCATATGGAATGATATGATCAATGTTTGCCAATTGCTATTTCAAATTAATGCATGTGAAATATACATACATTGACTGATTTTCAATCATAACATACATCTTCAAGTTGCTTTCTCAAGTAAGCAACACATGCTTCATTACACACGACATACGAAGAAGCAAGTGTATCCCATGCTTGTTTTGAAGTAGTGCATGATAGCAACACATGCTTCATTACACATGACATACAAAGAAGCAAGTGTATCCCACACTTGTTTTGAAGTAGTGCATGACTAGATGTGTGGAACAGTATGTAGCTTCACAGGAAGGGAAATGAATGCATGATCTTGAGCATCCTTTCCATTCCATATGATTTTCTCTCATGGAGATGTAGAAGGTATAGTCACTATACTTGAAGAAGCTCCTAAATCTATGACAACAGGCTTTGTAGTAGAAGAATTGTCAGGTTACTGGTTGACATCTTCCCCCATATTCCATAATTGTTTTTCAACAAGGACATGCTTCATCATGTAAAACCACATATGATAGTTTGTCCCATCAAGCTTATCCTCATCTTGAAGAATGCCAAAAAAGACATTCTTGATTGCCATTGCAACAAACAACTCAAAAGTAGCAAGGTATGAACTTCAACAAAGTTGAAATGCAACTCACAAGCCTTGACTTTGATGGTGAATCTGACTACAAAAATGGCTTTGAAAGGGGGCTAAAACCCCATTCCACCTACTGGAAATGATCTTTGAGTGCTGAACTTCATATTTTTATGCTTTGGGATCAATTTTCATTATTTAATGTGCATGTGACGAGGTCACAAAAAAATAGTAGATGGATAAGGAGTCGAACTTGCTCTAGTATCACTAATTGAGTGAGGAAGTAGGAATAGAAGTACATTCAAGAGTGAAGAAGGACCTCAAAGCTCACAGACACATGACGGTTGGAAGAGCTCTCAATCGATGGATGATCAATAATATGAGAAGGAATGAAGTCATAGCTATAAATGAATCCCTAAGTACAAAGTACCACCACATGTGAGTATATCATATATGTTACACTTATGTGTTCCTCGAGTACCTTTGATGTGAACCTTTTCCCTACACATGGGCACTTTTTACTCTAGTGCTGGCTAGAGGTTTTTTCCCCATGTTACCACATACTTGATACTCTCATATGTGGTGGTACTTTGTACTTAGGGATATTATTCAGCTCTTACTTCAGTTCAGTTCATCGTCAATAGAGAGAGCTATTCCAACCATCGTCTTCTCCGTGTGTCTTACTGCATTTGTGCTCCTTGTGTGTGCTTCTCGTGTGTCTCTTGCACTTCTATACACACCCAACAGTGGTATCAGAGCAGGTTCAACTCCTTCTCAAGTTTCCATTTTTTGCGTCGCGGCGCATGTGCACTTTTAACAGTGCAAATCGACTTCGGAGCATAGAACTATGAATTTCAACAGCCAAGAAATATTTCCATCAAGTGCGCTGGAGTTTTGCACCCATTTCAAAGCCATTCATGCAGTCAGAATTGCCATCAGAGTGACGGTTCGTGAGCTGAAATTTCAGCATTCATTTTAGCTTTCGTCGAAGTGAAGATTTTGTCACTTTCTTGTTCCTTAGTGAAATGGTGGGCAGCAATGACTTTTTTGGCATGCTTCAAGCTGAAGGTAAGATTGATGGGACCAACTATTTGATGTGGTCTTACATGATGAAGCATGTTCTTGTCGCTAAACAACTTTGGAACATAGTGGCAGATGTAGATCGAAGACCCGCAAGTTCTTCTACTTCACAGTCTACTGTCACATATGGAGCTTCTTCTTCGAGTACAGTGGTTTCTCCTTCTCCACCTACACAGGAGCAGCTTAGATGGGATGGAAAAGATGCTCAAGCTCATGCTTTGATTGCACCTATTGTGAAGCGTCATATAGTTCCACACATTCGGTCATGTTCTACATCGAGACAGGCATGGGAGACTCTTGCTTCTTTATATGACGTGTGTAATGAAGCACGTGTTGCATACTTGAGGAAGCAACTTGAGGATGTGTATGTGACACACATCAAGGACTTGAAAGAGCAATTGGCAAACATAGATAAGATCATTCTGGATGCATCACTCGTTTCTACATTGTTGAAAGGATTACCAGAATCTTTTCAAAGCTTTGCTACTACAATCCGTTTGGTTGCAAAATGAAATCCTAATATGTATGCATTTGATGAGGTTGTGTCTCTTCTTTTGCAAGAAGAGCAATCTAGAGTGAATAGAAGTGGTTCGATTGAGGGAACGCAAGCACTTGCTATCTCACAAAAGGGGAAAAGCAAGTATGGTTCAACTTTGGGTTCATCAAAACCAAAGCCTCAATCTTTCTCTTCCACTCATTCCTCTAATGATGGTGATTTGCAAAAGAAGAATAGATGCAAATATTGCTGAAAGGCTGGTCATACTATTGATGAATGTAGAAAGCTTGCTAAACGCAATGAAAAGAAGAAGGAATCCAACATGTCTATTGCTGAAAATTCAGCAAATGTAAAGAATGATGAAGCTACATGGATCAAGATTTTTGGGCATGTGTTGTTACATGTCATTATGATGCTTCTTTGCATTCTAAATGTATGGTTGTGAGTGAGGCTGATTCGGATTGGTTCTTTGATAGTGGTGCTTCAAAGCACATAACATCATGCAAAAGATTTTTTGCCTCTTTGAACGATGCACCCAAAGGAGGACATGTGGTGTGCATAAACAATGCCTCTTATCCTACCATTGGAGTAGGAGAAATTGAGCTTACGACTGCAAATGTAGGTGTGATTCTGTTGAAAAATGCATTGTATGTGCCCGGTATCAAGAAGAACTTAATTTCAATTCTAATGATTGCCAAAGTTGGACTTCATGTACACTTTGTTGATGATAAGTGTATGGTTCATGATTTCAGCAATGGTGATGTTATCGTGATGTCCGGTACATTATGTAATGGTTGGTATCGCATGGATACATACAAGAGGGCTGCCTCAAATGCCTTGGTTGCTCATACTTCTTCCATGGCTGAAATGGAGCTTTGGCATGCTCGTTTTGGTCACTTGAACTTCAATAGTTTGCTTTAATTGCAAAAGAAGGACATGGTTATTGGTTTTCCTACACGTGAGTCCATTGAAAAGCATGCATGTGAAGGTTGCATTCTTGGAAAAATGCATCGTGCTTCTTTTCCAAAAGATGGTCATACACACACTACAAGAAAATTACAACTTGTTCATAGTGATGTATGTGGTCCCGTCAAGACTCCATCTTTTGGGAAGCATGTATATTTTGTTACCTTCATTGATGATGCTACTCGCCATACATGGGTGTATCCTATGAAAGCAAAGAATGACGTATTTTCTTGCTTCAAAGCCTTTTTAGCTATGACTGAAAATTTTTCTTCACAAAAGCTTTTGACTCTACGCACAGATCGTGGTGGTGAATACATGTCACATGAGTTTAATGCTTTTCTTCGTGAAAGGGGTATTTCACACCAGTGTATGGTGCCATATACACCTCAGCAAAATGGTGTTGCCGAGCATAAAAATAGAACTCTACTTGAAATGGCACGATGTATGGTTAAAGAACAACATCTTTCTGATAAGTTTTGGATGGAAGCGGTCATGTGTGCAAATTATGTGTTGAATCGTTGCCCTACAAAAGAATTGAGAGTCATCACTCCTTATGAGGCTCGGAATGGACATAAGCCTATGGTTAGTCATATGCGTGTGTTTGGTTGTTTGGCATATGCTCTTGTGCCATCCCAACAACGTCACAAACTTGATGACAAGGCAAAGAAATGTATATTTGTTGGTTATAGTGCTGAAACTAAGGGATATCGTTTGTACCATCCATTGATGAACACAATTATTGTGAGTCGAGATGTGGTATTTGCTGAAAATTCAGTTTTCCCTCTACTTGAATGCAAAAAACAGCCAATAGTTAGCTCACAAGATGTGTTCGACATATGGCTGAACATTTGTGTCAAAATATGGCTGAAAATGAGCATGAAATTCAGCCCATGCATGATGTACATATTAAAGATGTTTTACATAATGAACACATGTCTATCAAGAGTGCACAAACTATGCCAAAGTGGCTGAAACAAACTTTGCAGGACAACAAATTGAGTGCACCTTTACTTGGTAGAACAAGATCAAGCTCTCACCATTCATCAAGTAATTTTGTGGATTATTCTCTTATTGCTACAACATGTAATGAAGAGAAACTTTCTTTTGAAGATGCATGTAACAATCCACAATGGATGAGTGCTATGCAATCAGAAATGGATTCCATACATAGGAATGGTACTTGGGAGTTATGTGAATTGCCAAAAGGAAAAAATGCCATTGGTACAAAGTGGGTTTACAAGATTAAGAGAAAATCTGATGGTAGCATTGATCGCTACAAATCTAGATTGGTTGCCAAAGGATATGTGCAACAATATGGCATTGACTATGATGAAACTTTTGCACCTACTTCACGCATGACTACCATTCGTATTGTGGTTGCATTAGCTGCCCATCGAGGTTGGAAAGTGCATCAATTGGACATAAAAACAACCTTCTTGAATGGTGATTTGCAAGAAGAGGTTTATGTGAAGCAAACTCTTGGATTTACTATGAAGGGGAAAGAACATATGGTTTGTCGCTTGCATAAAGCCTTGTATGGTCTCAAGCAAGCTCCACGTGCATGGTATGACAAAATCCATAAGCACTTGATTGCTATTGGCTTCACATGTAGTCCGATTGAAAGCACACTCTATGAACGCAAAAATGGGGCTGATCTTGGATGGTACCAATTACCCATTATGGGCATATATGATGCATCATGTATTGGTTGCAAAAGGACTGTGGAATATTGTGCAAGGTGTTGAAAAACATCCCACTACAACTGCAAATACAGTTACTAAAGGTGATGAAGATCGTGTTAAAGATGATGTTTTTCAGGTTCCTGTTTGTGCTACAGTTCTTCACCTAGTATAGAGCAACTTTGTTGGGATGGCAAAGATGCTCAAATGCATGCATTGATAGCCTTGTCTATCAAACGTGTCATTATTCCTCACATTTGATCTTGCAAAATGATAAAGGATGCTTGGAATACACTTACCACTTTATACAAGGCAAGGAATGAGGCTTGTGTTGCTTACCTACAAAAATATTTAGAGAGTGAGCACATGAATGAAGGAGATTCCATGGACAATTTTTCGACAAAGATCAAAGATTTGAAGAAGCAGTTGATTTTTGCTGATGAAGTCTTGCCAGACAATTCACTTGTGCAAACTGTTTTGAATGGTCTTCGAGATTCATACCAAAGTTTTGCTTCTACTCTTCAGTTGATGATGAAAGCCAATCCAAATGCCTTAACAATTGACGAGTTAATCTCTATTCTATTGCAGGAAGATTAATCTAGGCAGAACAGGTCCATTATATGTGTCGTAGATCAAGGTTTCCTAGCTAGTCAGAAGGGCAAATGTAACATGAGCTCATCTACTAGTAAGCAAAAATGTGCTAATACTGCACAATCAAAGAAGGATGACAAAGACGAGAAGAAAAAAAAAAGAAATTGTTTTGCAAATACTATAAAGGAAATGATCATGTCATAAAGAGTTATCCAAAACTGGTTGCAAAAGAGGCAAAGAAAAAAGAGGCTAGAATGGTTGTTGTAGAGGCTTGTACACCCAAATCATATTCAACAAATCTTGTGCAAAATAAAGAATGGGCATTTACTACAGCTTGCAGTTATGACCCATCTTCTCATTTATAGTGTATGTCTACAATGGACTCATATGTTTGGTACTTTGATTGTGGGGTAACCAAACATATTACCTTGCAGTGTAGTTTCTTCACTTCACTTGAGCCTACCCCTAGAGGGAAAAATGTCACATGTGTCAACAACTCCTCTTATCCTATTATCGGTAAGATCATTCTTATTACTGTGGGTGGTAGTTCTTTTACATTGCCGAATGCTTTATTTATGCTAGGGATCAAGAATATCTATTATCAGTTTCAACATTAGCCAATATCGGCTTGGTTGTGAAATTTGTTGATGACAGATGTACAATTCATGATTTGTCAAATGACGATGTCATTATTGCTTCTAGCATTTTATGGAGTGGGCTGTATAAGGTCATAGATTACGCATCCACAAACTAAACACGTTTTGGTTAGCCGTGATGTTATTTTCGTGGAAGATGCAATTTAGCCATTACTTTTATGTACGAAGGAGGCACCAATTAGCTCCAAAGATGTGTATGACACTTTGATACCTCTTTTTATATGTAGATAGTATAATGCTGGTCCAAATGAGGTAATTTCTCAACCTTTGCAGGTTCCACATGATGATGATGAAGATCATTCCATTTTTTATGAAAATTTATGCACTTGTTGATGAGAGGACTGATATAGAGGAGGCAAAAACTATGCCTAAGTGGATGTTGTAGACTTTGTAAGATAGCAAATTAGATGCACCTCTGTCATATCGTACTCGTTCATGCTCTCATAATGCTTCTTTTGCATCAGATTGCTATGCTATGGTTGCCTCTAGTCTTTGTGATGAGAATGAGCCTGTTTCATTTGATGAAGCACAAAAATCATAAAATTGGATGGCTGTTATGCAATTAGAATATGATGCGATTATGAAAAGCAGTACCTTGTCTTTATGTGACTTGCCTCTTGGCAAGAAGGCCATCACTAAGTGGGTTTACAAGCTGAAACATAAGCTTGATGGAATAGTTGACAGGTATAAGACTAGGCTTGTTGCAAAAGGTAATGCTTAAGAAAGAGGCATTGATTTTGATGAGACCTTTGCTCCTACATGCCCAATGGTTACTGTTCATAGCATCTGTACACTTGAAGCTCATCACGGTTGGAACATACATCACTTGGACATTAAAACTACATTTTTGAATGGTGACTTGCATGAAGAAGTGTATGTTTTTCCGCCTCGTAGTTTTGTGCAAAAAGGGCATGAAAACAAAGTGTGCAGGTTCAAAAAGGCATTATATGGTTTGAAGCAAGAACCACATGCTTGGTATGAAAAGATACATGCCTACTTGATTTCACATGGTTTTGAGAACATTCTAACCAAGAGCACATTATAAGTTAAGTATGCAAATGATGTGCTTCTGATCATTGTTGTCTATGTTGATGACATGTTGCTCACTGTTCCTAATGAGAGGCATATTGCGGATTTTAAGACTGATTTGCATGCCTCATTTGAGATGTCAGATTTTGGGGCATTTGCATCATTATTTGGACATTCAATTTATGCAAGTTGATAGTGTAATAGCTTTGTGTCAAAGAAAATATATTGAAACATTATTCTAGTTTTTTGGCATTGAAGATTGCAAACCTATTGCCACTCCTTTGGAAAGAGGTTTACAATTAAGTCTTCATGATGTTTGAGATGCATTTGATGTTGCCCTCTATCAGCAACCTGTTGGATGCTTGATTTACTTATGCATAGCTTGGACTGATACTTAGTTTGCTATCTCACAAATGAGCAGGTTCATGCATTGCCCATGTGTCAAGCATTGGTAGGCGGTTAAGCGCATCTTTCACTACTTGAGTGGTACTCGACTACTTGGATTGTTTTATACCAAGGGGGATCACTACCGCTAGATTTACATGTTTTTTTTGACTCTAACTTGGTTGGTTGCTATGACACTTGTCTGTCCACTAGTGGTTTTTGCTTCATGCTTGGTAGCTCATGCATACCGGTTGAGCAAGAAGCAGCCTATTGTGGCCACTTCTAGTTGTGAGGTTGAGTATAGGGTAGCATTCACAACAATTTTTTGAGTGTGTGTGGCTCATATGCCTTTTGGATGATTTGGGTGTTGGTTAGTCTTCTGCCACCACCATCTTCACTAACAGTCAGAGCACATTTGCAGTTGCGAGGAACCCTATGTTACAAGCTTGCACAAAGCACATTGAGGTGCATTATCATTATGTCAAGAGGTTCTCTACTGGAGAGAGATCAGTTTGGCATACGTGCCCACATAGGATAACATTGCATATCTTTTCACAAAGTCTCTGCCTCGGGAGAAGTTTGAAGCTTTCCGCAAAGCTTTGGGCTTACTTCCTTTTGTGGACTGATCTCTTTCACATAGCTTGGCACTTTCTTATGCATGAGTGCCAACTCCTTGTTCATCGCATCACTCCCAGGGGAGATTTGTTGATATATATTGATAGTGATGTGTGTGAACACACTTAGGATTGTCGAGGCACTTTTTTCCCTCTTTAGGAGTTTTTTTCCCCCCCGGCTTGTATATATGCCTATAACCTTAACGGGTTACTTATCTTTGTACTTGGTAATACATTTAGTATTGTGTGCTGTGCTCCAAGTTTCTTCTTCTTTCGTGTGTTGTTTGTTTGCTTCCGAAGACCTCAAACTCCAACTTTAAGAGAGAGTATTTGTGATACCTTGCCATTTTCTTCTACCTTGTATTCATTCTCCTTCAAGGGGAATCATCCCACATATGATGTATTTTGAGAGCCCCCTCCAAATCTATATGAGGAGGCCCTCTCCCCCACTTTGTACATAGTTAGAAGCTTTAGAGCTCCCTTCATGCTCTTTGCAAGCTCACTCTAATCCACATGTGAATTTTTTCATTATCCAAAGCTTTTCACAAAGCTTTGGGTTTACTCTCTTTTATGGATTGGTTTGAATCCATGTAGCTTGAACTTCCTTGTACATGAGTGCAACTCCTTGTTCACAACAATTGAAGAGGTTTTTTCCTTTGACTTGTATAACCCCCCATAACCCTAATGGTTAATTATCTTTGTACATGGCAACAATCTGTAATACATCGTGTATTTTGCTCTCAAGCTTATTCTTTTTCCTTGCACTCTTCGTGTGCATTCTTATCCTCAAACTCTAACAATGGAAATATGGTTGCTTAAACTCAAGTGGAAGTGATCCCTAACTATGGGACTTGTGTCTATTGTCCAACACAAGGCTTTCACCATCTTAATGCTTTCAAGTTCGAACAACTCATCTAGCTTAGCGAGCCTCTCTGCCATGCACGAACTAGAAGTACTTCATATAAGCTCTCGATGGTTAAAACTTAATGTGTTGTGGCATAAAAAATGTCTTTTTATAGCACACATATGAAAGCTATATAGCACACATATGAAAGCTATAGCAATGTGAACTAAAAGGAGTGCTTTAGAAACTTTTTATAGCACACATACGAAAACCATAGGAATGTGAACTGAAAAGATTGTTTTGGAAACTTATACTATTCTCCTTCAAAACAGCTATTCTCCTTCAAACCAGCTAACGGAGACTAAAAACTTCATAATTTACGTAAAAATATTGGCCTGCGATTGACCTAAAACGTAGATCCCAGAGTCCCACTATCTGTGGATCGAGAAGGCACTCTCTCCTCAACCAAGAAGGACTTGTGCACAGTATGAAAGTAATGGGGCTCTGAGGAAGGTTTAAGAAGAAGCGGGGAAGAGTTGGAACAAATTTGGGAGTGTTAATTCAAGGTTTTTCATTACAGCTACTTTTTTCTTTGTCTCCCCCCTCCTCCAAAGCCTTCCCACCCCCTCAGCTGAATCTCTGCCGTCTTGGATCTAGATCGACATGGATCGCTATCAGAGGGTCGAGAGGCCCCGGCCAGAGTCGCCCATCAGCGAGAACGAGATCCGCATTACTACTCTTGGCAAGACGAGAAACTACATCAGCTATGCCACCTCCCTCTTTCAGGTTCTCTCTCTGTTTCCCTATTTTCTAGCGGAGTTTCCGCGTAATTTGCCCACGAATGTATGTGAAAGTGCATATTTCATCCCATCCATTCATATAGGTAGTTTTTAAATGAAAATGGGAGAATGAGAGCACTAATCTTTTCGTGATTCCAGAGGAGAAATTCAGATATGCAGAAACACTTGGACCTTTGTATTCTTTATAATTGTTCTTAATTTCTGTTTCCTTATGTTTATAAGGAACATTAGACTGGGCTGTGGGGTCTCCGGTTTCTCTATTTGTTGGAGGTCTCACCTTCTAAATTTAAATTGCCTTCATTTGGTCTTTATAGTCCAAACTTTTACCTTTAAAATCTGGTTTTCAATATATATCTATTCTCGGTAACGATTTCTGTGATTTGCATGTACTCGAGCATTTCTATGCATTGGGAGCTCAATTTTTGTTTTTAATTGTCCTTCTGTATGTATGCGCGTTCAAAGTCTAATGGATAGTATATGCGCACGTCTTTACTCTCATTACATCACTGATATATCCTCTATGAACATTCGTTATATTTTAGGTGTTTGTGACTCGTATTCTTTTAAATGTTTGTGATGCTGAATCTTTTCATACCTTCTTTTTGTCTCTTAAAACGTAGGTAATATAACTTAGCCTCTACAGAGAATTCTTTTCTTTTTCAATCCGTTGCTTTGTGGAAAAAATGGAATTGAATTCTGTGATGTATCGAAACGAACTGCAGTCTTCTGTGGGGCATGATTTGTTTTGGTAAAATATTATTTTGGGTAAGCCTCTGGAAGTTCATGTAGAAAGAGGACAACTGTAGGTGATGCAGGTGGTTTTTGAACTTATCATTGCTTCAGCTGTTGTGTATTATCCCATCTCTGAGTAAACATAGTAGGTGCCTACTGGAAGAATTTTACCTTCTTTATCTGCTGTGGATGGTCATGAATAATTAAGTCTGGCCTGGATTCAATTCAAACTGCATTGTTTATTTAAGCACTCTTGAGCCTTTGCCAATATTTTGCAGGACAAGTCTACCAGTGAAATTGTGTTGAAAGCAATGGGTCGGGCAATCAATAAAACTGTGACTATAGCAGAGATAATAAAGGTCAGTTTTGAAGCGCTGGAAACTGATTTTATTCATCTTTGTTATGTTGATTCCATCTCAAGCCAATTGCAGTTAACATTCTACACTATTTTGTTATCAATGCCACAATTCATGACTGTGAGTCTCATATACTTTCTATTCTATTAATTCATGCAGCGGAGAGTTTCTGGACTTCATCAGATAACTACAGTAGGCTCATCAGACATAACTGACGTCTGGGAGCCTTTAGAAGAAGGATTGGTTCCGTAAGTGATCAAGATATATTTTCTTGTTCGAAATAGGCAATCCTTCACATGTCCATTATGCAATCTCTTATTCTCATGAGACAGTGGTAAATCCATGTAAAGTAAGGGAGAATACTAAAAAGAACTTCTTCTACTTGCTTAACACAATCAAGTAGTTTTTACATTGACATTGGAATCAATCATGTTAATCAAGTAGTTATTGATTTTGATTTGTGTTATCACTTTAGGAGAGGAGTTTATTTTTTTGCTTCATTGCATTTAAATAGTTATGAGTTACGTTGTGCGCTTAGTATTACTGGGAGGAAGAGTTTTAATAATGTCTGGAGCTTTTTGTACTAAATTTATATAGGGAATTGTGGATGACTGTCATTATTGATTTGTTTGCTCATGAATAATTCACTTATATTATCCTGAGCCCGGCTAAAATTTAAATTGTGACCATTTCTATCTATTTATTTATCTATGTCTAGATAGTTTGTTTGGTTAGTTATGATCTACTCAAATTTAATTTTTCTGCCTTTTTCTGTAATACTTAGTTTTCTATGTGCTTTCATCGTGATTATGTATTTGGGTTATTCTTTCTTCTAGGTAATGCTAAGCTAATATGGGAAATACTTTATTATTAATTTTTAAAAATTCGAGCTTTCTTTGTTTGAATCAATTTTACTGTTTTCACCTGTGTTTTTTTATAAAATTTTCTATTTATGCTTTATTGCATCTAATTGGTTTTGCTGGTTCTTAACACTTTTGTGTCTTTATCTGTTCCTTAACATTTATATGTAAGGTGCTACATTCAGCCTCTTTAGAAAAAAACTTAAAAGTAAAGAATACATTATTCTTGCATTATTCTGAACTCGTGAATCATGATAATGTGTGCAGCTTCTTTTATCTTTTATTTTAATGAAATTGTATCAACGGTAGGATCTGCTTTCATATATCTATGGGTTTTACATGTAAATCCTGGTGGGAGGGCATAATGGTGTGGAAAAGAATTTGATACCTGTTTTATGCAGCAAACATGCATATTTATAATGATTTTGCAATGATGGGAATATTTCTATGGATGTAAGAACAGCATTCATTTGTCCTCTTTTATTTGATAAGTAAATCTGACACTGATAGCATTTAATATGCTATGAAGTTTTAACATCATATGTACTTTTGTCCCTGGACAGATTCAAATTGTGTTAGTGTGCTTTTGGTTGTTAATTTTTGGCGTTTTCCTGCTTATGTGCAATTGATCTTGCTTTCTGAACTATATTTTACACTCACCATCTAGCCTCAAGAGTTATTCTTGTTATCAGCACACTTATGTTGTATTCACTACCTCTACGTACTTTTTGACTTCATTCATGTTGTTTAGTGCCATGAACTGTCACTGAATTTTTTTCTTCTTGTGGAATGTTTTACTACTGTTAGGAATGTGCAGAACATAGCATTATATTGACTATTGCTGATCTTTGGGGCAGGTTGGAACAAACTAGACATGTTTCGATGATCACCATTGTTCTTTCATTGAAAGAGTTGGATACGACCTCTGTAGGGTAGGTCTACCTTGTACTTCATGTGTTTTGATGATTGTTATTGTTCTCGTATTGAAAGAGTGGGATGCAACCTCTATAAGGTAGGTCGACCTTGTAGTTCTAATACAGGGAACTTAACATAAGAAATTTGTTTTGTGCTTTTACAGCTATCAGCCACCTCTCCCAGCAGAGCTTGTGAAACCTTCAGTAGCAGAATTTGAAGATGATGAAGGTTACTAGTTATTTAAAGCAATAACCTGATAGTATGTAGCTATGTATATTGATATGACACAACTTTTATGGGTTTCAGAAGGTTCACCAAGGGGGGGGAGGGCAAGAGGCAGAGGGCATGGAAGAGGAAGAGCTCGAGGAAGAGGTAGAGGAAGAGGTAATCGGTGTAAATGATTGTTTTAATGTCTCTTCATATTGAGCTAGCAGTACCTGATTTTCAAGGTGATGAATCGTGATTATGTGCTTTTCTCTGTTTATGTATCAATTTCATGATTTTCACACACATACAGATCTTCTATTTTGATGGAGATTATTCATATTTTGATGATTATGTGCTCTTTTTCCTCTCAAGTAGCAAGCTTATGCTTTTCATTGACATGGAAAGTTCTTAGTTTAATGAATTTTACTTTATGGAAGGCCTTCAAATCTTTCTTGGGCGTAACATAAGAAGCAAAATGGTGTAGGAATGGGATATGGAGGAGGTGATTTCAATGGATTTGATGGTGGATGGAACCCTGGACGTGGACGTGGTCGCGGACGTGGTAGAGCACGAGGAAGAAGCTTTGGACCTCGAGGCCGTGGCAGGGGATATAATGGAGGATTTGAAAATGCTCAAGATATTAGTGGCGGTTATGAGGATGTTGGAAATATGCCACCAGATGGATTCTCAAGAGGTATTAGATTATCCTTTTCTTTGCATGCAGATGAATTTATATTTCTACACTTGTATGTGTATTTGAACACATCGTATGATGATATTAAAAACATGTGTAGATTATAGTGAAGGTAGTGAGTTTTCTTTGCTTGTCTCACATGGAAGTTGGGAGTATTTGTGATTTTTTTCTGTTTTTTATTCTTTTTTTGGTTTTTCTTGCCTTCCCCCTTTATTTTCTGGATCTGGAAAGTGATCTGGCCATTGCATCTAATGCAGTCATTTCTTGTAACGGTGGCGTATACGGTATCCCTAGATTCACAACACATTTTCACTTACAAAATAGTGGCTTCCAACTTAGCTTTTTTTTTTTGAATCTCCTAACCACAGAGATTACATGGATGTAGCATTGGAATTATTAGTTTACGAGGAAAACTAAGGATTTGTTAAGGTATTCAATCATTCCAAGTGTGCTTAGAGGCAGAGTATGGCAACACAGCCCCTTAAATAGGGTGCTGCAGATATTTGGGTGGCAGCATTGAGGGTGGTTGCCCATTTTGGAGGGCAGCTGCCTCTCCTACAGAATGCTGGCATGGATTCTTGGGCCCCAAGTTTTCTAGCCAGCACTCTTCAGCGACATTGGGGCTGTTGGGTTTATTAGGGGATTTTTCGTTTTCTTTTGTTTTCAGAAATAATAGACGGTTGCAATTTCAGAAATGAAAATCAAGAAAATTTACTAAGGAGTAAACTAACTATTCTAAGAGCATAACCTTCCTAAAGCCATCATGTAAAGCCCACAAGGGGTGAGAGATGCACATATCCACCCAACCAATGCCACTCATATATATACCTTTAAGCCAAGGGGGAAATGTGAGGAGAGCTTGCTAAGTGTCCATCAACATCGATTCTTATCCAAGGCCTTATAACATTGGAAGTCACATGAAATCAAATGGCTCTGTCATGGATTCTAGATGGATTCCCCCCAAGATTGTATGTGCAAATCCAAAGGCTCAAGAGGCCTTCGAAGGGTTAATACCATACCCTGAGGAAATATTAATCGTAAGGGTCAAAACTCTTCAATTAGGAGTGAATAAATCCAAATAACTCAAGGGTTCAAACCTTAGTCTTGGAGACACTTTCCCAAGTGTCTCTCAATAAACTCAAAGGGTTCTCCAAGTGACTTTGGGCCCTCAAAACTTATGTATTTTGCCACTTAAACCCATAGTTATACATAGTTGTTCGCAACGTTTTAGCAACGTCCAAGGCAACGTGTT
This sequence comes from Ceratopteris richardii, assembly GCA_020310875.1. Taxonomy (NCBI): domain Eukaryota; kingdom Viridiplantae; phylum Streptophyta; class Polypodiopsida; order Polypodiales; family Pteridaceae; genus Ceratopteris; species Ceratopteris richardii. The sequence goes on along the minus strand of CM035417.1, from coordinate 150,384,383 downwards.
GCTAACGCGTTAGCAACATAGAAACGTTTGGGCCTAGACGTTGCTAAAACGTTGCGAACGCGATTTTTTTCTTTTGGTTTTTTTTTAATATTTTGGTGCCCTAAGCTTCCTATAGCTAATATATGATGAAGTGCGTACCTTTACACATATAAATAAATACACATATATAAATTATGAAATAAAAGTAGATATGCGACATGTCGTATGCATATTATACACATACATACATACATATTTCAAAACTTTACTTAAAGTGCACATATGATTCAGTTAATATGTAAAGGGACTAAACACCACCTTGAGTAGTACTCAAAGGTAGGACCTTCCCTATGAACTGTCTAAACCTTTTGATGTACTTTCTCAAGCATGTGACACACAAAGCCCACATGTCAAATAGATCTCAGTGAAGTGAAGAAGTATCAAACCTTACATACCCAAAACAAAAGGAAGGCTAAGATGAGGATCCAAGCTTCTACATAGAATACCAAAGGCACCCAAGGATTCCATTAATGGGTCCTAAGAAGGTTACATCAACAAGGCAAAATGAGGACTAAGAAAAGAAGAGGGCTCATTAAGGGATCTCATCAACTAGAATAAGAAACATGAAGGGATGGAAATGGATCCAAAAGCACCACTTACCCATGATGTAAACCCTTCTGTATGTCTAGGGATCCCATATGTCCTTGGATCCCCACAAAACCACTTGGATCCCAAATGTCCAAGTATATGTCTTGGGATCCCATATGTCCCAAGATCCCACGGATTCCATATGCCATATGTCCCACACTTGGATTCCATATGTCCAAGCTATGTCTAAGGATCCCGTATGTCCTTAGATCTCAAAACCCAATGGATTAAGTGATGCTATATGTCACGAGTTCCGCACATTGCAAACAAAACCATCATCACATGGAGAGGGGGGGTGTTGAGAGTTCCATGCTCCATCCTTTTGTCCAATTTTAGAATTGTAGCTCCTTTATTCCACATACAATAAGATTTCCCCTCTACTCCATATAAGGAGGGCCTCACTTCACCTCTTCTCATCCATTCATGCACTCCCATGGTGCTCTCACCTTGAGGCCCAAGCTCCATGTTTCCTATGTAAGTTCTTTTTCATAATCTAGTTCATTTCTATTTCATTTCCATTATTATGTTGTTTCTAGTATATGTTGAGCCTTCTTAACTTGTTTTGGTTTGTGTGAATCTTGAATCTTGATCCATGTTTCTCAAGGTGTGGATTTACCAACTTGAAGGATCCTTTTGATCATTGTGAGACTGATCATTTCAGCGGGGATCAGGTTTCTTTGAGAAGGAAGAAAGGTTTGTAGACCTTAGATTGGTACATGTATGTCCTTTTATGGACTCTAGAGGAGCTTCTTGACACTTGTGAGTTCATGTCGTGGTGCACATTATGGGGTGCGTGTGTGAGCTCATATTCATTTTTAGTTCTTTACCCATTATTGCGAATTGATGACATTGTAGTATTGAGTTGATACCATGCATAATGGAGCTCATTTCTTACATAGTCTCGTGGTTGATTATCATGAACTTATAGTTGCACTCCCATTAGAGGGTGAATTTGGGGTTTGCCTTAATTCATTCAGATTTATATGTTGCTCGATGACTTGGAGTTATTTCATGTGTATGTACATAGTTGTCTAGGCTGTTAGGTTGGTAGGGATGTCTTTGGTCCTCATGAACTTTTTTGGGTTAAGGAGAGATCAGAGGCAAGACGGTTGTAGTACTATTTGACTATGAATCTGTGTATAACTTCATTTCCTTGTGTGGTGCAAGTAATTAAGCTTACATGGTGGTTGTGGAGCATCCATATGTGGTTTTTTATGTGGAGTTTTGAGAGTGCAAGAGGTGGAGCAAGATCATGCTATAGGTCGCACGACCAATTGCGATTGTGAGGTCTTCGACTTTTGCATGATGATCCTAGGCCATGTGGATGTGATTCTAGGAATACCTTTGTTCTACCACAAGATAGGCCAGCTGTACGAAGATTATGTTTTGTAGATGATAGCATTTACACCATGATATTTATCATGTGATTGAGGGATATCCCTCAAGAATCATAAACGAATTTGTTGTAAATGATAAATGTGCTGTCATACAAGAATTAAAGGCATTGGCGTATAATCCAAATGCATCTACTTTCCATTGTTATGTACATTATTTTGTATTTAATTTTTCCCCCAAGTGTCATTCTATGATTGTAGATGATCTCGGTGTGTTTGAGATGCATGATTTTGCTGGTATGATTGTGGATGATTTGGGATCAAGAAAGAAACATTTGGATTCATTTGAGCGAGATTATGGATGTATTTTCATTAGAATTACAAGGGACTTCCATTGTCACTTGCGGCTGCATGAGAATACATGATAGAGCTTGTGTCAAGTAGCCATCTCGTCTCACATCAGCCATGTAGGTTTAGTTAGGTTGTGAAAGATGAGTAGCTAGGCAAATACTCGAGTATCTTGCAAAGGGATTTATTGAGTTCAACAAGTCTCTATGGCTCCTCTTCTTCTTGCAAAGAAGAAGGATGAAGGGATGCGCTTTTTTGTTGAATCTGAATTACAATGGTTTCAATAAAGTTTAAGATATGGAAAAAAATATCCTCCACCTAGGATGAATGACTTGATAGATCCACTCTTTGATGCTAGGTATGGCATCAAAGATTGATCTCAAGTTTGGGTACCACCAATTATGAATGTTTCTTGGGGATGTTTTGAAGACTTCTGTCCACAGTATGAACACACACACACACACACACACACAGAGAGAGAGAGAGAGAGAGAGAGAGAGAGAGAGAGAGAGAGAGAGAGAGAGAGAGAGAGAGAGAGAGAGAGAGATGCAACAGGACGTGGTCGCGGTCGCGGTCGTGGTCGTGGTCGTGGTCGTGGCAGAGGTGGCCGGGGATGGGGCAGAGGTGGTATGCAAGCTTGACCTGGACCTGGCTTCTTCAGTTCTATGCCTTCCTAAAAGTTTGCGGTTAATAGGGATAAGAGTTTGATTATGCTTTTGAAAAGAGAGCTTTAGCCTAAGTGGTTATCCTAGCCTCTGCTGTGGTTGGAAAGATTATCCAAGCCTCTGTTATGGTAGAGGGCTATGTTTTTGTAGAATTACTTTAGATGATAAATTTATTCATTCTCAGGAAAATCATTAAAGAGGATTTCTTTAAACAGGAACAAGGGTTGTGTACATTTCTGTATTCATGAATTGATTCCTCTTAAGAGGTTCTTTTAGTAGAGATAGTACTTCCAACTTTGATTGTGGTTGAAGTTTTCCATGCACATACTCATACAGAGCGCTATATGAATTTGTTCACTAGCTGCTCAGATTTGTCGGCTGCAATGTGTAACGCTAAACACCTTGTCCTCTGAACTGAAGATTCAAGGCTCAATACCTGAGGATCGTCCTGATGTTAGCCCCTCGATGTGGGGGATAAGGAGGGTTCCCCTGGGTCTGCATTGTTTCAATTTCAAACCTATCGGGAGAGCAGGTCAAAGACCTAACTCGCAGAGAAAAACAAGAATGGTTTGAAGGATCCTTCAGTTGCATCTGTTTTTAAGTGCTGTGTTGTATCAGATTGTGTTCATGTTTCTTGTTCATCTCCATGTAATTTGTCACAAAGATTGGCGAGTAGCAAGTGAAAGAGTTTGGGATAGAGAGATGATAGTCCGTTCAAATCTGTCATCCAGTGAAATTCTCCACCATTTCTTCCATTGGAAATCTTTCAGTCTGTTGTTGAGTGTGGTGTTGTTGTGAATTGTGTTTTTGTGCTCGTTATGATCTGTTTCAATTAGCAAGTGTAAGAGCTTTTGAAGTAGAGAGATGATAGTGGGCATAAATCTGTGATCGTGTTGAATTTCTTTGTTTTTCCACTTGATATTGATCATTTTTAGATACATGGAATTTCATTTAACATCCTGTCATGGATAATGGAATTTGTATACATGCCATGAGTCTTTTAGGGGTCCAAGAGGGTGCATTGGCCTCTTGAACAATTGTGATGCCATCGTTCTGTGTGATCCATGTGAAAGGTGGACACCACACTGCAGTTTGAAATTGCGTTGGAGCAATGTTGACACACTTAAGGCAGGTTAACTGTGATATCGAAAGATAATCTTGATAGAGAAGACTGTTGAGCTCAAAGGGAGGTGACCCACCAATGCTAGAATTGTGGGATGAAAATGGACCTTGTAGTAAAGACAATCAGTTTCATTGATAGGAAATAGAAGTTTATAGGAGCCAGGTGCCTGTTGGATTTTTCATATGATGGATATCTGGTTATAGTCAACTTGATATTTTTGGTGCCTGAATTTACCACTTTGGGGCTCTTGAAATAGGATAACACTCGATCTTAAATATCCATTGTCTTATTCATAGCAGTCAGGTGCGGTGTAAGGTGCGAGAACCAAATGGTATGGGGAGGTAAGGTGCGTCATATATATATATATATATATATATATATATATATATATATATATATATATATATATATATATATATATATATATATATATATATATATATATATATATATATATATACATATATATATATATAATGTACATACATGCATGATACACGACACATAATACATTGCATACACATTACACGTACATTCATGATTCATCATTGATAAATTTGTAAATTGTGACTTTGAATTTGAAAGACTAAAGTTTAAACTTCAAGAATCAACATACCATTATTCATATGAAAAGGCCAGAGAAGGGGGTGGAGCAAGAGGGTGTGTGGACCATAAGGGGATGTGGAGCAAGGGTGTGTGGAGCAAGGGGGAAGGGTGTGTGCACCATGGAGCAAGTGCGTTTGAGGAGCAAGGGAGCCAAGGGGAAGGGTGTGTGCAAGAGGGCATAAGAGGCTAGAGCAAGGGCTAAAGCTGAACATTTAACACCGGTGGAAGTAATCAGAGCAGCTCATGGATGCATACCAGATCAAGGGCTTCTTTTTGGCCGACGGCAAAATTTGGGAACTTAACATTGAACCGTATGAAATGGTTCATACCGAATCGAAAGGACCGCTTTGGAGGTACCGAAAAAATCTGGTTTGCGCATTGGTGCTCCACTGGGCATATTCATCTGTATAAGGTAAGACGAATACAAAAATGCTTTTTAAATGCTAGCATATTTGAGCTAGGGCCATTAATATCAAATGGATTTGCATTTGCATTCCTGGCTTTTGAATCATCCCTTTTTTTGCAAGCATGGAACATTAGGTTCTTGGTGAGCATCAAGGGAGCCAGGGGGAAGGGTGTGTGCAAGAGGGCATAAGAGGCTAGGGCAACGGCCAAAGCTGAACATTTAACACCGGTGGAAGTAATCGGAGCAGCTCGTGGATGCATACCAGATCCAGGGCTCTCTTTTTGGGCAATGGCAAAATTTGGGAACTTAACACTGAACCGTATGAAATGGTTCACACCAAATTGAAAGGACCGCTTTGGAGGTACCAAAAAATCTGGTTTGCGCACTGGTGCTGCACTGGTCTTATTCATCTGTATAAAGTAGGACAAATACAAAAATGTTTTTTAAATTCTAGCATATTTGAGTTAGGGCCAATGATATCAAATGGATTTGCATTTTTGCATTCCTGGCTTTTGAATTATCCCTTTTTTTTGCAAGCATGGAACATTAGGGTCTTGGTGATTTGTAATCCACTTGGATAGTTAGTAGAGGGTGGCAAAACATTGTCAACACCCTAATCACCCACAAGGTGCTTGAGCACTACACAAAATTATTTTGGAAATTTGCCCTATATCCAACTTCAGCTAGAAGTGGGCATATTAGCTTGCCTGTTGCTATCATCTAATATATTCATTGGCTACCAAACATAAGTTCAAAAAAAACTTAGGGATACAAGTATCATAGCAGCCAACCTGAATTGAGTAGAAAAAGCACAAATTTGATGATTGTACTCCTTGGGTCAAAGCATTGCAAATTGTTGGCTATCACTCAAATAGCAAAATATCACTTATATGCTTGCCGTTGCTTGATATCTAGGCTATTCGTAAAATTGTTATTGTTGAGAGAACAAATTGATTGTAATGCATCTATGAATCAAGAATCCTACAATTTGTTGATTGACAAAAACGTTTAGTGTATGTCTAGTGTATGTATAGGAAACCCATTTTCATGGTCACCACCAGTCTCCAACGGTGTGGTATGGGTTTACGAATCTCAAGACCAAAACACTACAATAATTAGTTATTCGTTTTGTTTGACTCGTAATTCCTGAAATCTCAAATTTATTATTTCAAAAGAGGCATGCAAATCAGCCTTACATTTAGCAAACTATTTGATAGGACTAGTGAGCAACATGTCATCATGGTAAATTATACCAATTAGAAATACACCATTTACAAATGTCACGTATAAGGTGTTTTTATTTAGATTGCAACGAAATCCATATACCAAGATCTAAGCATATATTTTTTCATTTGAAGCATGTGATTCCTATCTCGATCGTACAATTGCGTACATCTTATTTCCAAGACCTTTTGGCACTAAACCATGGGGTTGAATCATTGTTACTTTCTCATATAAATGTTATAAATGAATTTAATCTTATATCCAATTGTTGTAGATGCAAACCCGTGCGGATAAGAAGTGCATATATGCGATGAATTATTCTCATGCAACATTTATGAGTAAAGCTCTCATCAAAGTCAACACTTTCCTGTTGAGCATAAACTTTTGCCACAAACTTCCTATTAAGTTTACAATGCAATTTATAGAAACATTTAGTACCAATGGTCTTCTTAACAAGAGGTAAATCACATAAAGATCATGTATGATTCTTCATAGTATTGACAAATTCTAATTGCATATCAACCATCTAGTCTTTGTCTTTTGTGCTTCATAAGAATAGATAGGTCAAATTTCATTATAAAGGGTCTAGACAACCATTTCATAACAATTTGATGCAAAATAGTCATTGTGAGAACCTATGTGAGTTTGATAAGGCAAACAAGAACTTAATTTACTCTCTTTCAATCCTTGAACCAAACCATTTTGGCAGAATTTTCATCTTTTCAAGGTGTCCTCTATCATCAAAGAGTATATTTATAGCTGCATTAGAAATGTAAAGGTCCATGTCCTCATTAAAACTATTATGAGTTGCGAAATGACCTCAACGTGGGGTAACATTTTATTGAACACCACTAAAAAGAGACAAAAATATTATAAATATCCTTTGAGCTACGTGAAAGAAGAGGTTGAGTTGCACTTTATTCAAAATTACATCTCACTTAACTAGAATGCATAATACAAATGATATGATTTGATTTTAGAACTTTTCCAAGAAAATTATGTTTCAAAACCTTATCATCCAATTTTCTACATTGTACCTCATGCACTAAGGCCTAGGCCAAACAACCAAAAACTTGCAATTAACAATAGGTGACTTGCTTGTATGACAAGCCTAACCATGCATCTTGCCATTTCTATGAGACACATTTTTTCATTGGAATACATATTTTTTGAGGTGTATATGAAACTTTATAGTGGTATTTTATCCCATGCTCAAACAAAAATGCAACATTTATCCCCACTCGATTAAAATTAAGGTCGCCCATTTAACATTTTCAACATATTAATATCCATAACTTGAAATTGTTGGAAACATAAAAATACTCTAGGAGAATTCTCCTTGAGTAGATATATCCATGCATGCCTAGAAAAGTCATCTATAAAAGTCAAGAGTATATATAGATAATTACCAAATTACAATTTTGCATAGGACCACAATAATCAATATGAACAAAAGATATATGTCATGCTCACCTCTTATTGTACGGTTGGAAAAGTAAGAGCATTTCATTTTACAAAAAAGAATGTTTATCAGGCACATAGAGTCTAGGAAATGTGGACAAAATATTAAATATTTATAAACATGCTAAATTGAGAAAATTTAGATGATCAAAATACTCATGGAAAGGTTTTGCATAACTTATGACACAACATACCAAAAATGTTACTTTTGTTACCATAATAGAAATTATAAACTAAACATGTTTTGTTGATAAATTCAACCACCAAGACAATTCAAGCCAATATTGATAGTGATAACAAATTTTGATACCTTGAACTTATAAATTACATGTAAATACAAAAATAATACCATTAGCATTAGGAAAGCCAATCCCCCAACCCCCATATGAAGATAAGAAGGTTTTTTTTTTGCATAACTGATTAGGAACTATTAGAAGTGTCAAAGGACAAGAAGGCCAAAGAAAGGGGTTAGAAGGATCAAGAAGATATAATAGTCATGTAGATCATGCAAAGAATAGACCCAATCAAATTTTTAGAAATTATTTTCAAACAAGAGTGATTTTTATCACTACACCAAAATTGTAAATATCGTTTTTGATAGTGTAAACTCCATTTTTTCAAGCTGAGTAGTCCTCGAGCTTGACAAGTACTAGAAGTACCTATGTATCAAATTTAGTATTATTATGAGCTCATTTGAGCCTCCAAATAGGCATAGGGACCTATTTTTTAACTAGGTTGAACACTAGGTGTGGACAAGGACAAAACTAGTAAAAAAACTACAAAAAGAGCTAGAGAGCTCATTTTTGAGGTTAGCTTGTTGGAGATAGGAGCGACTCATGATTCTTGTAAACTTATTCTAGTTAATCAAAGATTCCATTGCTCCACTCTTTGTTCTTGCCTTATGTGCGCATGTGCATGTATGTATGTGCATGCTTGTGTGCTTCTCACTCACTCACTTGTGCACTCTGCTTGCTCATGGTTGTCATACAAGTTCTCATGCCTCCACAGATTGACAATTATGAGATGGATCGCCTCACATTGATACTTATCATTGTGGTAGAGTGATAGGAACATAGTCGAGTGAGTGAAGAACCTCCATTGTGTCATGCTATGTTTAGTAGCACTTTTGTAAAAAACGAAACATCCAAATCCGTAGATGGGATACAATGATCATGAGAGGATGGACCAATGATTATTTTGAGTAGCAAAATCCTAATCCTCATTTGCACAAGCTTAATAGATTCATTCTTAAAAAGAGAGACATTTGCAAGAACCACTTCAACCTTATTTTCCTTGTGTCATCAAAATCCAAATTAGGAAAAATGCTTAATGGCATGATCATTGATATTACAATATTTGATCATGAAAGGATGGATTATGATTACTTTGAGTAGTTAAGTTACATTCCCCATTTGCTTAATATATTTATTCTAAGAAGGATAGATGCTTGCAATGACCATTCCAACCTCTTTCTTATTTGTGTCTTCAAAAACCAAATTAGGAAAAATCTTAATGACATGATCATTGACATTCCAATACTTACAAAATCATCTATGTTTTTTGAGTTCTTTTCATCTTTGTCTTCTTTGCAACATTGATGGATCTTTGTTCATTAGAGGGAAACATAACTTTACAATTGCCTTTTGACTAGCAATAAAATTCTAATTTACAACAAAAATAATTGGCTTGTTATGCCTACATTGATTCTCCTAAAACAACAATAAAAGTAGATTTTTGAATGATAAGTTAATAGGAATTTCTTGCATCATCAAACAAAGAGTAGAGGAATGAATGTGATATGAATTACAAACCTTGTTAAGGACAATTTTCACTAGTAAATTATATGAAAAACATTTACTCAAAAGAATCAATTTCTCTTCAAATTTTTTGATCTTTGTGGGGAAATTATCCATAGGATCACCTTCATTCATATGCTCACTCTCTCACGTTTTTAAAGGACAAGAAACGACTCTAATTTCTTGCCAGTTGTTCTTCCTCTACATCATCGTAAATAGAGGGGATGTCTTGGGGAAATTGCTCTTGCAAGTCATCTATTTCTTGAATAGGAGGATGGGTTCCTTGTTCTTTTCTCCACTTCTCTTCTTGGATTTCCCTTAAAAATTCATGGGAATACCTATGTATGGAAGACAGGTTGTCTTCTACGTCTGTATTGGGTACTTGAGACAGGGATGGTGCATTCCTTTCCTGTGTCTCTGGGACAATAGGGTTCCTATGCTAATTCTTTTTCTCCTTGCTATCGATCAAGTATTCTAGCCTCTCCATTAATCCTTGAAAGTGTAATTCAGGTTTTGCCACGTTATTCCAATTAAGATATCTAGAGGCTTCAAACATTGCTTGTGCTAATTCTACCATCGTCATGCAAAGTTTTGTTCTCTCAATTTCTAAATCTGCTTGTGGGTAGTTCTTACTCATTTCAGCTATTTGAGGTCCTTCTTTTAATCTTGCTTGATATGCACGAAACATCATGTCTAGGTTTTCTGGTAGGGGTTCCGCTAAAACTGATCCTGATTTTTGAGCTAGGTTCTCTTGATTCGATTCCTATGAAGTCAATTCTAGGATTTTGGCTCTAGATTCCTTCAAACTTCCTTCCAACTTAGTTATTTATTTACTCCATTTTCTCTTTATCCTTTCTCTAGAACCTTTCCAAGATTTCGTCTTTTTGTTACTAGACTCTCCAACTTCACTAGTTTCAACTACTTTCTCCTGATTAAGTTGTTGGTTTTGTAAGAGCGCCTGGGCTCTTGTTATAGCTTGGATAGGCACGTTGATCCATCTGCATTGTGCACAATACCTATCACGTTGATCGGTGTCACATTTGAAGCATTAGCAGGGTTTTTAGGACAATCTTTTATGACATGTTCTTTACCACAATCGACGCAAAAGCCTTGTATATTATAGTATTGTGATTGTCCTGCTATTGGAGGATGTAGACAATCCTTTATGAAATGATCTCCTTGGCACCTAAAGCATGGTCCTCTAGGGCCCTGTGGTCTTTGTTGTTTCAATTGGGGCCGCAGATTCGGGTTGGTATACATCACGTTAGCGTAGTCGGGCTCCCAACTGGGTTCCAATGGTGGACTATCATACTGATATGTCTCCACGTGTTCTGGTGACTCTGTGTAATACGCAGGTGGACTATCTACATGAGTAGAGTCAAAACTGTTTGAGTTTGGATCATTGTCAGTAATTAGGGGTGAAACGGGAACTAGAGCTCTATTGAGATTCTCTTTTGCAGCAGCATATTTAACTGATATGACATTAGCTGGTGGGGGTGGCTGCTGAGCTAAAACAGGTTGAGGTCTCTGTTGAGCCTGATAAGGGTAGTTCTGAGGAGGCCTATAGTAATGAGGCTGAGTATTGTATTGGCCTTGATACCTACCTGGCTGTGCATGTGCTTACGGGTAGTTCTATCTTACTGCTTGTTTGTTGTATGGGCAGTCTTGAGCCGTATGATTCGTGTATCGTCTCTCAATCGTACAGTATTGGCCACTAGGGTTGGCTTGCGGTTGTGTTGCATTGGGACACACGTTTGCCATATGATTACCACCACAGGTATAACAATGCTTGTTTGTTGCTAACCTTGGCATCTGTTTGTTAGAAACTCCTAGTTTCTGGGCCACTTTTTCTACTAGGTCTTCTATCGAGCTAGACAATTTTGTGGATGCTAGAGATGAACAATCTGAGTCCTTATAAACCTTTGAGAGTTCCAAATCGTCTCCTAAGTTGTCCTCAATGTCTATACATATTCTTACACACTGCTCTAGCGTTCTGGGTTCCTTCAAGTATACATAGGAGCGTAGTTTAGAGCTCAAGAAGCCATTTAAAAACAACGACAATTGCTTGGCCTATGAGGGTAACTCTTACATTGGGCATCTTTCAACATATTGTCTAAACCTACGTCCTCCCACTCTAACTGTTTCTTGAGGGGTCTGTTTGAAACTATGAATCAATGAAGATGTGTCATGCCTGATTCCACTCTTAGAGAATTCAATGATGAATGACTCTAAAAAGTGATGGATGTCTCTAAATTGCCTTTGTTGCAATGGTTGGAACCAAGTTAAAGCAGTGCTCTTTAACGTTAGTCCAAATGCATTATATTGCGTGAACATGTCTTCGACTTGCTCTGCCCTTAGAACTTGCTTAAATTCTGCAACATGATCATAGGGATCTCCTGTCCCGTCAAAATAGTTTTTCATGGACTTTACTAGCTGGGTGGGTCTCAATATTCTTGCGTGTTCACGTGGTCTAGGTAGAGGAAAATCTTCTCTACCACCTGGCATTCTAGGTTCTCTTTGTCTATCCACTCTATCCGTATCTACGGTGGTTCTATCTCTCCCTATGGGATGACTGAAACTTACATCATGTTTTTCTTTGTTTTTCTCTCTTTGAGTAGCATGGGCAGAGGATGTTCCTGCCCCTTGTTGGCTCGCATTTACGTTCGTTCGAGTTGGAGGGAATACCAACTCACCTCTCCATGTGTAGGTATTTCTTGCATGGTCTGGTACCACAAACACTCTTTCTGAAGTTTCATCCAGGTATACAACCTTTCCAGGTGTATCTGGGTCCTTAAATTCATAGATTGTGATGGTGCCTACCTCACTAGGTTGTTCCATTCTGTACCTCCAAAATGCTTCATCAGTTTCCATATTAACATACAACTCTATGCTTCTGTTATCCTGAGGGATCCACTCTGGGATTATTACTCGTGTCAGTACATATTTTCCTCTAGGTGCCCTAGGTTCTTCTAATGGTTCTTTTCCTTGTGCTCTCGCTTTCATCTCTAACTGGATTATGCCAAACTCATTGGTATTGTTTGGCTGAGTACTTATGATGTACATTGTTCCTTCTTTGTCTATGTATGCATCTCTCTCAAATTTCACCACTGGACATTCCAATCCAATGGGTTGATCCGGGTTGTGCATTTGCACCACTTGTCTTCGCAAACCATCCTCATAGATGGGAGCACCTAGGCGGTTGGTTCGGAGAAATTCTAACTGAGTTCTATAGGGCCCTTCAGGTTTTTCTAAATACGCTACATTTGACCCTCTTTCTGGTCTTTCCGTGCTAAAAGACATTTTCTGATTCACTCGTATCTGAACTCAACTCGTAGGGATAATTACTATTCAATTGTTGTGCCCACGAACGTGCAGTAGTTCCTACGCTTGCTTCTGATGATCTAAGGCTTCGTTGGTCTGACTTACCTATATGCTTGCCCAATCTAAGGTTCATGAATTTACCTCGTGGCACTCTCTGATCGTCAATGGTTCTTCTTTCTTACTTTCTTGATTCTTTTTAAATTTCTTTAGATTCTTGTCTTGATGTATGCGTCAAGAGTCGACTTTCTGTGGTACTTTTGAGTTCTCGTTCCGTCAGACTTAAGTTCTTTTCCTTTAGGTTTTCGTATCACGCACCTTTACTTTAATCTTGGACTTGAAAAGTTAAGTCTCTTGAACTCGATCATTCCTATCGTCGTTAATCCACAATGCTACCGTTTGTCCTAAGCTAATAATTGACTGAGGGGGTTGATTAATCTTCCAACCTCAAGTCAGCTCCTTTGGTTGCTCCGATGCCCAAGAAGCCGCGCTTCCCAAGCCCTGCGTTCTTCTTTGCCTTGCTTTGCCTTGATGTGTTTGCCCTTGATTGCCCTTGCTAGACCTGTAAAAAGTCAATGTTTAGACCAATTCTCAAATGGATGATCAAGCACTTGAGTATATACAATTTTAAAGGTCCCTTCCCTTTTGCCCAAATGTTTGTGCTGCCCCCTGGCTTTTCTAGTCCCACACTAGGTCAACAGAGCTTTCTAACGGGCTATAAAGCTCAAAAAATGGACTTCGGATGAAAAAGATATGACCGTTCAGGCCCTCGGGGGTAAAAATTGACAAACAAGTTTTTCTCCAAATATGAGCTAAGGGGTCTCCTATGAGTGCAATCACCTAAAAATTTGCCAAAAATAGCCCCAAATTTGATAAAAATTTCAAACCCTAAAATTTGCGTTTGGGGTGGACAATCGCGATGGTCTAAGATAATCGCGATGGCTAGGACCATCGCGATGGCGTGGCACAATCGTGATGGTCTGATTTTGAATCGTCGCAATGGCGTACTTAGGACAGTCGTGATGGCATGCCTAGCAAGCAATCACGATGGTCTAGCTTGCCACGTGGCAGCGTTGGCGCGATGGCATGAGCCAATCGCGATGGCATGGGGTCGATGGGATCGTCGCGACGGTCTAAGTGAACCATCGCGATGGCTTAAGTAAGCCGTCGCGATGGTGTGAGACCGTCGCGATGGTCTGGTCGAGCCGTCGCGATGGCGTGAGCCAATCGCGATGGTGTGACACAATCGCGATGGCGTGAGTCAATCGCGATGGTCCACCAAAATGCAATTTTTTGAAATGCAAGTATGGATTCGTGTATATGCAAGGGTCGCCTATACGGTGGTGAACTCGCTTACCTCAAATTCCGAAGTTGGCAGACCATCACGATGGTCTGACACAGTCGGCATTTTCTGACAGAAAGTGATTTTCTTACTTTTTTGCAGCTTTCTTGATGCTCTGGAGCACTGTACCTGCAAGAAAACTCAAGAACACAATAGCACATGCAAGCACAAAAGCTCTCTCTCTCTCTTGCATGCATAAATGAGGGGAAATGAGGAGAATGGGTGGATATGGTGAATTTTTTGATTTTTTTTGGAGTGGAAGATGATGATGTGGTGATTTGGAGTGTGGGGGAGGTGAAAAACACAAAAAACTAAGTAAAATCAACAACAAAAACTGAAATTTTTACCTTCCAACGCCACTTCTTGCTATACCCTTACCATCACACATTTGTCATAGACTCGATCCCTGGCAACGGCGCCAAATTTGGTGTTGCTCTAGCACAATCGTGAGAACCACGTTAAGAAGCTTCACCTCCTTAATGTCAATCCGCGGAAGAGATAGGAGTGATATGAAGATCGTGAATGTGAGATGAAGTGAGAGTGAAGGTGAGAAGCATAGAGATGCACACACACATACACACACACAACGAAGAGGCAAGCAAGACACAATGGAAGGTAGGAAATCAACTCTATTACTCAAGAACACTCTTACAAGCTCAAGCTCACTCTAGCTCATACAAGTCTACACTAGCTAACCTCAAAAATGAGCTCTCTAGCTCTTTTTATAGATTCTAGACTAGTTTTGATCGGTTTCACATCTAGTGACCGGCATAGTTAAAAAATAGGTTCTAGGTGCTATTTGAAAGGGTAAACGGTGTCTAAAAATAATCAAAATTGGTATGCTCTGTTGATATATTTAGGTAGTGATGTGTGTGAACACTCTAGGACCGCCGGGGCACTTTTTTCCCTCTTTAGGAGGTTTTTTTCCCCCGGCTTGTATATACGCCTATTGCCCTAATGGGCTACTTATCTTTGTACATTCTCTAGTAATACATTCAGTCTTGTGTGTTGTGCTCCAAGCTTCTTCTTCTTCCTTGTGCTGTTCGCGTGCTTCCGCAGACGTCTATCTCCAACAGTTGGTATCAGAGCAGGTTGTCGCTTCTTCTAGGGCGCCGTCGACACTCCTCCGTTTGCAGTCTCAGATTCGCATGAAAGTTGGTGAGCATACTCAGGGTGTTTCCCTGATCAAAACTGCTTCGCTCTTTGGTGCCGAAATCGCGATCTGAGCTCCTTTCGGCCTCCGAACGCACTATCCCAGTGCTTGTGCAGGCTATTTCGTCCTTTTGTGCCAAAGGTATATACCAGTTTCTATTTGCCAGTTTAAGCGTCTCGAAGTTTGCTACAGGTCTAGCAGAACTCGTCTGGGCAGTTCTGTTCAACTTTTTGAGATACAGTCAATTTTCTGCATCAAGGTATTTTAGTCACCGGCCATGGCTGAAAGCAGTGATGTATTCCGTACGTTGGCTGTTGAGGATAAGTTGGATGGTACCAACTACCCATTATGGGCTTATATGATGCGACATGTACTGGTTGCAAAAGGATTGTGGAACATTGTGTAGGGTGTTGAAAGACGTCCTGTTACACCTGTAACGACAGGTACTACAAATACAGGTGTTGGAGCTGATGAAGATGGTGTCGAAGATGATATTCCGTAGATTCCTGTTCGTGCTGCTATTTCTGTTGCACCTACTGCAGAGCAGATTCGTTGGGATGGCAGAGATGCCCAGACACATGCATTGATAGCCTTGTCTGTCAAACGTGCCATTATTCCTCACATTCGCTCTTGCAGAACAGCAAAGGATGCTTGGGATACACTTACCACTTTGTACCAGGCTAGGAATGAGGCTCGTGTTGCTTACCTCCGAAAACAGTTGGAGAGTGAGCACATGAATGAAGGTGATTCTATGGACAGTTTTCTTACAAAGATCAAAGACCTGAAGGAACAGTTGATTTCTGCTGATGAGGTTATACAAGATAGCTCACTTGTGCAGACCGTTCTGAATGGTCTTCCTGATTCATATCAGAGTTTTGCCTCTACTCTTCGGTTGATGATGAAAGGCAATCCGAATGCCTTGTCATTTGAGGAATTAGTCTCTGTTCTGTTGCAGGAAGATCAGTCCAGGCAGAACAGGTCCATTATGCGTGTTGCAGATCAAGCTTTCCTGGCTAGTCAGAAGGGCAAAGGAAAATGGAGCTCTTCTACTAGTAAGCAGAAATCTACAAATGCTGCACAATCGAAGAACCAAGATAAAGATGAAAAGAAATCAGAAAAGCAGAAATTGTTCTGCAAGTACTGTAAAGGAAATGATCATATTATAAAGAACTGTCCAAAACTGGCTGCAAAAGAGGCAAAGAAGAAAGAGGCTGGAATGGTTGTTGCAGAGGCCTCTACACCAAAAACAGAGTCTGCAAATCTTGTGCAGGAAGAAGAATGGGCGTTTACTATTGTCTGCAGTTTTGACCCATCTTCTCATGATCAGTGCATGTCTGCAGTAGACTCAGATGTTTGGTACTTTGACAGTGGGGCGACCAAACATATTACCTCGCAGCGCAGTTTCTTCTCTTCACTCGAGCCTGCTCCTACAGGGAATACTGTCACATGCGCCAATAACTCCTCTTATCCTGTTATGGGAGTTGGTAAGATCATTTTGACTACTGCTGATGGTAGTTCTTTCACTTTGTCAGATGCTTTATTTGTGCCAGGGATAAAAAAGAACCTGATATCAGTTTCTGCATTAGCCAAGATTGGCTTGGTTGTGAAATTCGTTGATGACAGGTGTACAGTCCATGATCTCTCAAATGGCGATGTGATTATTGCTTCTGGCATTTTATGTCGTGGGCTGTATAAGCTCATAGACTATGAAAGATCTGTGAATGATTCGGCATGTGCAGTTCATGATTCTCAGGCTATGTCAGATGCAAAGCTTTGGCATGCACGATTTGGTCATCTGAATTTTGCTAGTTTGTTACGCCTGCAGAAATCTGAAATGGTGTCCTCTTTGCCCAAACTTGAGGCACCTGGAAAACATGTTTGTGAAGGCTGTATTTTGGGCAAAATGCAGCGTTCTTCCTTTCCAAAAGATGGTTCAGTTCGGGCTACGCAGAAATTGCAGCTTGTACATAGTGATGTCTGTGGTCCTATGCAGACACCCTCTTTTGGAAATTACCTTTACTTCGTGACTTTCATTGATGATTTTTCCAGGCATGCATGGGTATATCCACTCAAAGCTAAGTCCGAAGTGTTCATGTGCTTCAAACAGTTTTTGGTTTTGGCTGAAAATCTGTCAGCATGTAAAATGGGCACCCTCCGTTCTGATCGAGGGGGGGAATATATGTCTTCAGATTTTAATGCATTTCTGGCTGAACGTGGGATAAAACACCAGTGTACAGTGCCGTATACACCTCAACAGAATGGAGTTGCTGAACGAAAGAACAGGTCACTCATGGAGATGGCGAGGTGCATGGTCAAAAGTCAGGCTTTACCACATAGTTTCTGGCTTGAGGCTGTCATGTGTGCAGCATATGTACTGAACAGGTGTCCCACTAAAGCGTTGCAGTTTATCACTCCATATGAGGCTTGGCATGACCGCAAGCCATCTGTTGCTCATCTGCGTGTTTTTGGTTGTTTGGCATATGCATTAGTGCCTGAACAACATCGCAGAAAATTGGATGATAAGGCAGTAAAATGTATTTTTGTTGGGTACAGTTCTGAAAGTAAAGGCTATCGTCTATATCATCCACAGACTAAACGCATTCTGGTTAGCCGTGATGTTGTCTTTGTGGAAGATGCTATTCAGCCATTGCTTTCATGTACTAAGGAGACATCTGTTAGCTCCAAAGACATGTATGATACTTTGATGCCTCTTTTTACAGGTGGACAGGCTAGTGCTGGTCCTAATGAGGCAACTTCTCAACCTTTGCAGGTTTCATATGATGATGCAGATCCTTCCATTTTTTATGCAGATTTACATGATGCACTTGTTGATGAGAGAGCTGATATTGAGCAGGCAAAAACTATGCCAAAATGGCTGGTGCAGACTTTGCGTGACAGCAAATTAGATGCACCTTTGTCATATCGTACTCGTTCAGGCTCTCATAGTGCCTCCTTTGCATCAGATTGCTATGCTATGGCTGCATCTAGTCTCTGTGATGAGAATGAGCCTGTTTCTTTTGATGAAGCACAAAATTCAGAAAATTGGATGGCTGCTATGCAATCTGAATATGATGCTATAATGAAGAATGGTACATGGTCTTTATGTGACTTGCCTCCTGGCAAGAAGGCCATTGGCACTAAGTGGGTATACAAGCTGAAGCGTAAACCTGATGGTATAGTTGACAAGTATAAGGCTAGGCTTGTTGCAAAGGGTTATGCACAGGAAAGAGGCATTGATTTTGATGAGACCTTTGCACCTATATGTCGTATGACTACTGTTCGCAGCATTTGTGCACTTGCAGCCCATCATGGTTGGAATGTACATCAGTTGGACATTAAAACAACATTTCTGAATGGTGACTTGCATGAAGAAGTGTATGTTTTTCAGCCCCGTGGCTTTGTGCAGAAAGGGCATGAAAACCAGGTTTGCAGGTTAAAGAAGGCATTATATGGTTTAAAGCAAGCACCACGTGCTTGGTATGAGAAGATACATGCCTATCTGATTGCACATGGTTTTGAGAATAGTCCAACTGAAAGCACCTTATATGTTAAGCGTGCTAATGATGTGCTTCTGATCATTGTTGTCTATGTTGATGACATGCTGCTCACTGGTCCTATTGAGACACATATTGCTGATTTTAAGGCTGATTTGCATGCCTCATTTGAGATGTCTGATTTGGGGCATTCGCATCACTATTTGGGCATTCAGTTTATGCATGTTGATGGTGGAATGGCTTTGTGTCAAACGAAATATATTGACACATTATTGCAGCGTTTTGGCCTTGAAGACTGTAAGCGTATTGCCACTCCTATGGAGACGGGTTTACGATTGAGTCTTCATGATGCTGGAGATGCATTTGATGCTATTCTCTATCAGCAGGCTGTTGGATGCTTGATTTACTTATGCATTACTCGGCCGGATATTCAGTTTGCTGTCTCACAGATGAGAAGGTTTATGCATTGCCCAGGAGTCACGCATTGGAAAGCGGTTAAGCGCATCTTTCGCTACTTGAGTGGTACTCGGCTACTTGGGTTGTTTTATCCCAAGGGGGGATCACTACCGCCAGATTTGCATGCTTTTTTTGACTCAGATTGGGCTGGTTGCTATGACACTCGTGTGTCCACCAGTGGTTTTTGCTTCATGCTTGGTAGCTCATGTATATCTTGGTTGAGCAAGAAGCAGCCTACTGTGGCCACTTCCAGTTGTGAGGCTGAGTATAGGGCAGCTTTCACAGCGACTGTTGAGTGTGTGTGGCTCAGATGCCTTATGGCTGATTTGGGTGTTGGCCAGTCTTCTGCCACCACCATCTTCACTGACAGTCAGAGCGCATTGGCAGTTGCGAGGAACCCTGTGTTCCATGCTCGCACTAAACACATTGAGATGCATTATCACTATGTCAGGGAGAGGTTCTCTGCTGGGGAGATCAGCTTGGCATATGTGCCCCCGCAGGAGAACATTGCAGACCTTTTCACGAAGGCTCTGCCTAGGGAGAAGTTTGAAGCTTTCCGCAAAGCTTTGGGCTTACTTCCTTTTGTGGAGTGATTTCCACATAGCTTGGCACTTCCTTATACATGAGTGCCAGCTCCTTGTTCACCGCATCACTCCCAGGGGGGATTTGTTGATATATTTAGGTAGTGATGTGTGTGAACACTTTAGGACCGCCGGGGCACTTTTTTCCCTCTTTAGGAGGTTTTTTTCCCCCGGCTTGTATATATGCCTATTGCCCTAATGGGCTACTTATCTTTGTACATTCTCTAGTAATACATTCAGTCTTGTGTGTTGTGCTCCAAGCTTCTTCTTCTTCCTTGTGCTGTTCGCGTGCTTCCGGAGACGTCTATCTCCAACATGCTCATTCTACCTAAGCTCCTCAAGCTCGAGGACTCCTTGGCTTGTAGAAAATGGAGCTATAAATTACAAAAAGGGTTTTTCTATGTTACATATGGTACAAAAGTGATGAAAATCACTGTTGGAGGTTTTGAAAAGTAGTTATAAATTATAAGTCTTTGAAAAAATGATTTGACTGACTCCCTGCTACTTCATTATGCTCTGTCTTTACATGCTTCCGTGTCTTCTATGCCTCTGGCTACTGCCAACAATCATGAACATTTGTTTGAACTTCTTCATATTCTTCCCTACTTGAATTTCAAAAAGGTGAAACCATTCTTTAATTTACCAAAAGCTTTTACCTTGATGCAAAGGAAGTACACCCACATCTTCCTGCCATAGTCATCGATGAGTAACATGAATTAATAGGATCTACCCAAGGCCTCTGTAGGCCTCTTTCCACACAAGTCAACATGCACCAACTCTAGATGATAACTTGATCTATTCTTGCTTTCTTGTGGAAGTTCATTTCTCTGTGGCTTTCCCATCATGAAAGCTTCACATGGTTCCTTCATGTCTATAATCAATGATAAGTGTGCAACCATATCCTTTTGATGCATCTCCTTTAGCATAGGGTATCCAATATGGCCAAATATCTCATACCAGAACTTACTTATGCCCATTCTTATAATGGTTTTAAGAGTAGATAAGTCAAATAGGTTATTCATGTTTATGCCACTCCCAAAAATGTCTTTGTTACTATTCATAATCTTTGCTCCTATCTTGCTAAAAGATACTCCATGACCTTGATCAATTATAGGAGCTACTAAAACTATATTTATTCTGATTTTTGGAACATAAAACACATTTGAACGCTTTGTGATATCCCCATTAGTATAAATGAAATAGACCATACCTTCACCCTTTGTAGGACACTTGTATTATTGCCTACCTTTATTGTGATGGGTTCCTTTGGAGGTTATAAGGAATTGTAAAGTATTTTTAACTCATCGTGTGATGAAAGGCACCACTATACAACATACATGAATCATTTTCCGTTGAATATTCAATAGAGGATCATACCTCCTCTATTAGTACAAATAGCTCAAGCTTTGATTTGGCTATGTTGGTAGACTTTTGAAGAACCATTATTCTTTTCTGCCTTCTTGATGTGAAAATATTGAATTCTATGGCCTTTCATCTTGCAATGGAAACATTATCCCTTTGACTTATTTTTATCATTCTTGTATCTATCTCTTTTGAAGAGTTCATTTTGCCTCTGTTGACATTTCGTATGAATGCAACATCTCCTTTGTTTCCAATACTCCTTGCCTTAAGTTGTAGTTCCTCCTCAATGAGTAAGGCATTGAACTCTTAAAAAGTTATTAGTTTAGGTTTGATTTGAGTATTGAGAACAATTCAATCACTAAACCATCAAACTTTGGAGGATAGATTCAAAGAAAACATGGATCTATCTCCTCACTTGACTTTTTATGCTTGCTCCCACCATTTGATATCTTAAATTCTTTGTGCGAGTGATGAATACATTTGCACTGTCCCCATCAACAAACCCTTTTGTTGCAAGCTTATTCCCCAAGTTTTGAACCTATGTCGAGTGACGAGTTTCACAATTATTTCTCAATACATTCCAACTTCATAAGCCTTAGTGGTATGCTAATTCAAATTTAAAACCATATCATCAATACTTGTAACTAGAACATAAAGTTCATCTCCATTTCTATGTTTCTACACATGTAGAAGATTTAGAAGCTCATATGAATCAAGGATAGAAGTGATTTTACACTTCCATAGGGTGTAATTAGTACCATCAAGATTACCTTTCATGAATTTTGGTGCTTGCATCCACAATTTCAAGATGATGGGCATCATTATTACTCTTTCATGTGCTGCACCTACTCCTATTGATAAATCACCTTGATTCCCTATTGTACATGATGATGCACTACTTGAAATATTCTCTTGTTTGTCATTTAAACTTCTCTGTTTCTTCTTTTATGCCACTTAAATCCTCCTGGAATCTAATACCCTGTAAGAAAAAAAAGCACATCAAAATAGACCAATAGACAAAGATGAGAAAAGTAAAGGATGAGGCAAGCATCGAGTGAGAGATAGAGAGCTAAAATTCTCTAATTGCAAAGAGGAATGTAGCTGCAAAGATGGTGCATTCCACACATGCACTCCTAGACAAACTCTTAATGAAGGGCTTACTAATCCGCATTGGTGTCTAAAATTTCACATAAGACATGCTTATATAGAGTTTGCAATGGGATTCAATATAAAGAAAGATAGTCAATAGAGGTAAATGGTTGACAAAATATAACAGTTGACAATATCTCAACAATAAAATGTTCTACTATCTTAGCCTTGTGGGCTAAGGAGGTCCTTTATTTTCCCCTTGAATGTCAACTCAATGGCTTGGAAGTTTATGTCCAACTGAACTTCATGGCTAGGTTCACAAAGATCATCTATTACTCTCAAGGATCACACATAGACCTCATCTAAATTGGAAGTTAGGATTCCACAAATATCTACGCTCTCACAATGGGTTCTCCTCATAATGGGGGCCTTCCAACTTAGAGCACCATGGATCATTTGCTATCACTTATGGAATGTTGAACTTTGGAGTTTATTTTACTAATATTTTAATGCGCTTTGTGTTTTGATATAGCATCTGAAGCTTTGTGAGGGCATCGATGGGTGTAGAGTTTATTCAAATGTATCTAGACACAAATAAGAGAATTATATTTTCTATATATTTTGTAAATAAAAGACCCACATAGAGTGTTCCTTCTATAAATTCATAAAAATAGTGGTTGAGATAAGGATCATTGTAGAATGCGACTTTTGTAAATAAAAGCTAAGCCTATCCATAGAAGTGAGCAATTTTTTACTCATATGCCTACCTTCCAAAGCACCCACCCTTATTGTAACTCTATATTTGAACATAATAAAAAATTATAAATACATGTACTCTAGAGATTCATCCAACACAGTGCATGGGGGGAGATTGCACCCAATACTATGTATTCTCTTGTCTACTATGCATCTCTATTTTTGCATGTTTCTAAATTTCATACTCTTTGTGTATGTGTGTCCAGAGGATCCTGCAGTAGTGGTATTAGAGCCTGCATGCATCACTACAAAGGTATTCTGATGTCTGATCCCCATCTCAATCCAATTTTGATTCCTATTCTTGTTTCTCATTCTAGTTTTGCTTTTGGTTCTCATTAGTTTCAGTTTCAATTTTTGTTTTTCTTTCCACTTCCTAATTTTGTTTCAGTTTTGGTGTCTATTCAAGTTTCAGTTCTAGTTCTAGTTCTTGAACTTGAACCTATAGTTTACACCTGCAATTTACTCCTTCAGCTTACTCCAACATGTTAACTAAGGCATAGAACTTTGACATAACTTTGCATCTTTGGCACCCATGGCGCCCTTCCTCCCTTGGCCGTTGGCAACATTGGCTATGTATGAACACACTTTAATTAAGGAGTGGGAATAAGGACACTCTCATCTACGGATTTGAACCCACAACCTCTCATTCACAAGTCAAGTGTTTTACCATCACACTATTCACATGTGTTTTCACTCCTCCTTTTTCCTTTTATTTAACGTAACTTTAATCTTTCTTACTTTTTCAATTCCAAAGAACCACATTTTTTGTGGTGGAGCAAGGTACATCTTGTCAGGGTACAATGTCTTAGGGTACATCCCATTAGGGTACAATATCGTGGGGTACATCCCCTTAAGGTACATGCCATCGATGTTCAACCTAGTAGGTTCCATCACAAAACATTAGGGTAGAGCTTCTTGGGATCTTTCCTCTTTCTTGGATGTATCCCTGGTGCAACCTCCCAATTTTACAAGAGGAGATTCCAATACCAAATCTCATTGGATTCATCAACTTCATTAACACCTCATTATGATCACTCAATTTCTAGATATCATTCATAATCACAATAATTCAAATCTCTAAACATACATTTCCATGTATGTGTTTTTACATGGAACATGCTTATTTTTGTTCAATGATGGGACATGTGACTAGCCATTATGTCTATTTTATTTCTTATCAACTTAGGTCAACTACTTTTCCAATTCCTAATGAATCACTTATCTTTGTACATTCTCTTCATAATACATTCAGTATTGTGTGTTGTGCTCCAAGCTTCTTCTTCTTCCTTGTTTTGTTTGTGTGTTTCCGCACACCTCAAACTCCAACAATTGGTATCAAATCAAGTCATCGCTTCATCTAAGGTGTTGTCGACACCCCTTCAGTCGTAGTCGCAGAATCCCATGAAAATTGGTGAGCATAATCAAGTTGATTAGGAGTTCAAAATTACTTTGCTATGTGGTGTTGAAATTGCAATCTAAGCTCATTTCAACCTTCGAATGCACCATCACAGCACTTGTGTAGGCAATTTCATCTTTTTGTGCCAAACATATATATAGGTTTTGGTTTGCCAGTATAAGCTCCTTAAAGTCTGCTACAAGTTTAGTAGAACTTGACAGGGTGGTTCTACTCAACTTTTCGAGATACAATCATTTTTCTACATCAAGATATTTTAGTTGGTGGCCATGACTAAAAGCACTGATGTATTTTGTATGTTGGCTGTTGAGCATAATTTGGATGTAACAATTACCCATTATGGGCATATATGATGTGTCACGTATTCGTTGCAAAAGGACTATGGAATATTCTATAGGGTGTTGAAAAACATCCTAGTATAGTACTAAAGGTGATGTGGATGGCCTTGAAGATGATATTCTTCAGATTCCTGTTCATGTTGTAGTTCCTATTGCACCTAATGCAGAGAAACTTCATTGGGATGGAAGAGATGCTCAGGCACGTGCATTGATAGCCTTTTCTATCAAATGTGCCATTATTCCTCACATTCACTCGTGCAAAATAGAAAAGGATGCTTGGGATACACTTACCACTTTATACCAAGAAGGAAATGAGGCTCATGTTGCTAACCTCCAACAATAGTTGGAGAGTGAGCACATGAAGGAAGGAGATCCCATGGATAGTTTTTTCACAAAGATCAAAGATTTGAAGGAGAAATTGATTTCTACTGATGAAGTCTTGCTAAACAGTTCACTTGTATAGACTATTCTAAATGGTCTTCCAGATTCATATCAAAGTTTTGCTTCTAATCTTCAATTGCTGATGAAAGGCAATCCGAATTTCTAACATTTGAGGAGTTAGTCTCTATTTTGTTGCAGGAAGATCAGTCCAGGCACAACAGGTCCATTATGCATGTTGCATATCAAGCTTTCCTAGCTAGTTGGAAGGGCAAAGGTAAATGGAGTTCATCTACTAGTAAGAAAAAATCTGCTAATTTTGCACAATCAAAGAAGGATGACAAAGATGAGAAGAAAACAAAAAAGAGAAAATTGTTTTGAAAATACTATAAAGAAAATGATCATGTCATAAAGAATTATCCAAAATTGGTTGTAAAAGAGGCAAAGAAAAAAGAGGTTGGAATGTGTGTACCTAAGGTGTGAAGTCTTAGGGACTTGTGTCGATGATACTGTCTCTCGATCGTCCCACAAGTGCATGATTAATACACGTTTAATTATCAATCCGTGGAATTAAACATACCAAGTGTATGAAGACATGTGCATACATGATGGTAAGTGAAGTATCTAAGCTAAAATGCATGTATCTTGTCTCAACTACCTCTCCAACTCACTAATTCTCTGAAAATCAATGTCATGATACCATTTACAACAATAAGCACAAATTCGGACTTTTCTCTTAGCTTCGACCTCCAAATATGGTCAATAGCAGGTTTTTTCGAAGCTCTTGAAGAGCCACATCTATTGCTGGTATTTTTAGTCAAATTTGACAAAAATGCTTCAAGTTATGGGCAAAATACTGAATGGTGGGAAACACCAACACCTGCTCCACAACTCGTTATGGCTCACACACACACACTACAACAACTCAAAAGCAATGGGAAGGGGTAGACAATAGTCCTACACACACAAAAGCTCTTGGAGAAGAAGGAAATTAGCAAGAAAGAGGCAATTTTGAAAATCTTCCTCAATTCTCACAATGGCAAAAAAGTTCTTTACAAGAGTCACCAGGTGACTTATATACATGTGCCCTAAAAATGGTCCTTTCACACAAGAGACCGACACTTTTATTGACTAACTCTAAGTTCCTAATATTTTACAAGGATTATGATACAATGATTGGGGTTTATGCATCTAGAGGACTCCTCTAGTGCATTTAAATTACTTCAAGGGACTTTCATAGGATTTTGAAGAAGAAACATTGTGCCCATAATTTGAAAACTTTTGGGGGCTCCTCTTTTGTCCTTCTTTACTCTGCAACACTCTCCCCCTCTTTGTCTCTATCATCCCTTGATAGGCTTTGCTTCGTATCTACGACTTTGATTTTGCGATAGATCTGGTTCTTTGTTGATAGCATCTTTATGGTTGACCACTGCATGCACCTATCGAGGCCTCAAAGGTTCAGAGGCAATATATTACATTTTTAAGGGACTGACCATAACTCGGGACACAGTGCTTTTCTTTAGCCTATTTATTTCTTTCCATCGCATGCCTCATTTGGCGAACCTTGCATCAGTTTTTGTCTTTTGGTTGATGCTTCAAAGGTTTTACCTTTAAATCTTTTTTCACATCTTCTAAGTCTTGATGCTTTTCTTTTTGCCTGTTTATTTCTTTCCACCGCACGCACCTGGTGGACAAGGGGACAGTAAAGACCTTCAGACAATTTGTTATCTTATCTGATCTGAATTCCTTTGTTGTACAACCTCCCCTTGAAAGGTCCTGGTTGTGGTTCTTTGTTTCCACTCTTCGAGACCTGCTCCTTTGGTGTTGCAGCCTGATGCATGCCCCTGCGGGGCTTTGGGCACAGGGTGGTTCTTCTTATTGAGCTATTTTGTTCTTTGATCTTCTTCTTATTCTCTTTTTGCTTGATTCTCCCTCCACACATCCCTCCTCTTGAACTCTGTCGTCCCCGACAAGCTTTTTGTGGCAACATGAGTATGTTTGTATGACTTTCTGCTCTCTGTGATTTAGCAAATTTGCTTCACATATCATGAGCTCCTTCCATTGTGCTAACTTCACTCCATCATCTGGTGCCTGCCTATGATCTGCAAAGAAACTAAGATCATAGGCCACCAGTCTTACATTTCAGTTTGAAGTTATTTTTTCAAAAGTCTTCGAATCCATTTCAAAAGTCTTGTAAAGAATGCTTCTCTTGAAAGTTTGCATGTATGGACTTGGGGGGAACATTAATCTAGAATACATTGCCATTATTGTGAGTCTACTTGGAGTAGTAGATAAATAAAAAATAATTGCATTTAATCCTTGATTGATACCGATAAAGTTCAAAAATGTATATTGTGCATGTTGGAATACCTTCACAACTGTAAGGAGCATGCTTAATATTTTATTTATCATCTTAATGGCTAAGTCTGGCACTGTAGAATATCTTGATAACAAAAATTTTATTGTCCATACCATGTATTCTTCTGTCGGTAAATAATTATGTGGTGGACTCGGTAGTAGTGGATAGTTCAGCCATTGATTACTTATTGTTCTCTGGTGTTGTGCTTCTCAAAATTGCATCCAGATACGTCTTGGAGGGGTTGGGAAAAAAGATGGATTTATCTGTAGCACATATGGTCCTGACTCCCAGTGCACCCTTAATGTCGGATTCTTCTCTAAGAACTTCCTTCTCCACACTAGATCTACCTTGTCAAATTCTTCTTGAGTATATGAAAATGTGTTCATGTTGAATTCTAGGTCATGATCAGGTTCCTTATTTGTAGTTTTCTTGATATACTGTCGAGTTTCCTCTTTTAATAGTCCGTAAGGTATATTGAATGGCTTCAAAATTTGTTCTAAACTTTTACTTTCAATCTTTGCCTCTTTCATTAGCTTCACTACTTGATCTTCAAACTGCTCTGCAAGTTGGGACACCAGTAGTGCCCTCTCCTGATGGCTTAGTTCTGCAACAGTCTGTTTATGTCTATCAGTGCTTGGTTCTACTTCCTCCCTAATAAGTGAAAGATGCATGGGGGGAGAAAGAGGGCATACCTCAATCTCCACAATAGCTGCTTGGGAGCTTGGAACTATTGGTGTCCCCATTGTAACCTGCTGTGCTATTTGAGCCTTTAAATTTGCAATGAGTTCATCCTTTTCTTTGAT
This sequence comes from Ceratopteris richardii, assembly GCA_020310875.1. Taxonomy (NCBI): domain Eukaryota; kingdom Viridiplantae; phylum Streptophyta; class Polypodiopsida; order Polypodiales; family Pteridaceae; genus Ceratopteris; species Ceratopteris richardii. The sequence goes on along the minus strand of CM035417.1, from coordinate 150,355,950 downwards.
TTCACTAGCCGCTTTTGTGATTGCTTCCTTGTTCTTTAGGAGCTCTTCTCCTATTGCAGCCATTTTATCAGCATCTTCATTACATTGTGCGAGAAGCTTGTTTTCTGCCATCTTCCACCTTTTCCCGAGTTCATTTGTGTCATACATATATTTCTTTTCCCATTCTTCTCTTATGGATTGCTCTTGTTTTAGCTGATCTTCATACCTTGTTGTTTGAGCTTCCAATGCCTGGGCATTATTTGGTGTGATTTCTTGTGCCTCTACTAGTTCGTTGCACAAAATGGTAGTCATAAGTTCTTTATTTCTATTTCTCAGGTTATCGGCTTCCTCCATGTATACCTTGATTTGTGATTCCATGAGTTTGCTTCTAGTAGTTATTCATGCCTTCTCAACTTCACCGGCTTCATACTTACTTTGAAGCTCTTTGAGCTGGTCTTGTAGTTTTTGGTTTTCTATCGTGAGCACATTGCACTTTATCATAGCTTCATTTGCTTCTTCTTCCGTATTGGTAAGTGCTTGTTGAACTTGTAGTACTTGTGTAGGTAGCATCTCACTCAATACCTTAAATTGATTGTGTTCCATCAAACCCTTGTCATAATCGCTATCCACTTCTATAAGTTGTTGCGGAGTATCCATGGCTATTTGTATCATCTGATTTACTATGGGAATAAGTTGAGCCACATCCACATTCAGCCATGTCTTTGGAGTACTCGATACTTCACCTGTGAGTACATCTTTGCCTTTATCCACGTGTATTGTTTCATTATGTAGTTGTTGCGGTGTTGCGGAGTATCCATGGCTATTTGTATCATTTGCTTTACTATGCGGTTGAGTTGAGCCACATCCACATTCAACCATGTCTTTGGAATACCCAGTACTTCATCCGTGAGTACATCTTTACCTTTATCCACATGTATTGTTCAGTGATATGTCCTTTCTTCTTTTATCGCTCCGTTCCCCTTTGCATAACTAAGTAATGTTTCTTACCACACTTTTATTAAAATTATCTTACTCCTAAAAGAAAACAAAAGATTAATGCTAGTCAAAACATTTATTTATTTACAATTCAGGGTCATTCCTATATAGTAGAAGCTAAGAACTATTCCAATGATGGAAATGTGCACCACTAGTTTTGTTGAAGAGACAATGTGTCGAATGCATGGCCTTGTAGTGTGGCCCTGGCATGCATACTCTGGGTGCAATGGACTCTTCATGAGTGCAAGTAAAATCTTGTCGACTCTGTCCTTCAGCCCCTTGTAGCTTTTTAGGTCTCCATATCCACTTGGTATTCGTGCTTGTGGCATTTGCTTCTGTCGAGTCCCTCGTTTGGTCGTCTTTGGCTCCTTTCTATGTGTGGTCTGAGTTTTTGGTGTCATCTTATTTTGGTACCCTTGATGAGTCTTTGTAGACTTCTTTGCTTCACACTGCATGTATGATATCTCGTTGAGTTTTCCTATTTCTTGATTTGTAGTTTGTCGGACTATCTTCGGTATCCATATTCATTGCTGTGATTTTTGGGCTTCTACTAACGACTTTGGAAGCCATACACGAAGAAGTCTTTGTTTATCGATTGAAATTGCACATAATGGTTGTCCCTTCGTGCTTCCATTGAATGGCTATTCATCCATTGTAGATGAGTAGCACATGGGTGTACTGTTCAGACAGTAGACATCCAGAAGGGTTTTCTCCTCACGGTGTAGATAGGTCGAGAAGTAATGTCCTCACTCTCTCTCTTAAGCTCATTTCTCATGGGTGAGGTGGTCACATCATCATGCATCACTTTCCTATTTGCAGGCGATTCTAAATTAAGGAATTCTTGGGATATAATATTTACTGAATCATTTTCTTTATCCTCCTCTAAGTTTTGTTCCTTAGGTTTGATGAGAGTATGGATTTGAAATGGCCTTTCTTCGAGAAAACTAAAGATTTCTTTATGCCCTATTTTTGCTTATATGTATCCTTGTGCAAGATGTATGCTCACTTCATTCTCAATAATCGAGTCTTACCCTAAGATCAGATTTTCGATTAGCTCTTCGTCTCTGCATACTAAAACTTTTTGCTCCATAGTGGAATTTCCTAAGTGAAGGGATATTAGGGCTTCTCTGACACATTCTATAACTTGACATTAGGAAAAAAAGTGAACCCTGCATGGGCCTTGTAAGGATTCCTAATTTTTAGGGATTAAGCTTAATCTTGTTCTTTGTTAAGGGGACAAAGTGCATTTAATAGAGCACTTTTTGGTAGGCTGAAGTAGGCTTTTTTTTAGGCTGAGCTAGGACCTTCTCTCTCTTCTGCACATAGAGAGAGAGAAAAACCACTTTCCACCTCATCAAATCCGTCCATCTTTATGAATAAAAAAATGAGTTTTCTGAAAAAGTCTCTTTTTCAGCTATTCTTTATTCAAAATGGCCCATACTTTTATGTATATGTCAGAACTTAATTTTTTTAGACTTATTTTTATAAAAAATACTTAAAAAACATACTTTTCAAAATCCCTCCAAAAGTTAAGTGCCACATCATCAAACTCGTAACTTTGGTTGCCCCAAAACATGAATTTTTGAAAAAAAACTCATTTTCCCTCTAACATACTGAAAAAAGTCATTTTGACCTATCCACATACCAAAACACACTTTTTTTCTTGCACATAGCTACTGTACTAGCCATTCCAGCCATCTGTGTGCTTCTTCCCATTCGGTGCTGGAGTTTTGGAACATCATGGTGCTCACATGTATTATGAACATGACACCAGCATCAGCGCGTGCTCCTCACTCAAAGAGTGTACATGTTCGTGTTCCTATAGAATTTGCACCAACAACTAGAGGTAGCAATGACATAGATTCTCAAAATGCACGACGTGCAGCTGGAGAGAAGAATATTGATCTTTGGGTCCATGGTGCTTTGTATCCCTTGGATCCAATGGCTAATGCTCATCCTAGATTCCATACTATCTCCACATTTCTACAATTCCTTGGTTCCGGTGAAGATGGACTCCTAGTCTATTGCAAGCGATTGTCTAACCATTCTACATCTATAGCAAATTATTGGATGCAACAATGTCATCACAACCATTTCAAGATACACAGTTTAGAGAGTGCTATACACACTTTAGAAAGTGCTATCAAATCTTTGGATGAGCACAATAATAGACTCAAACAAGATGTGGAAGAAAAGGAGAGCACAATTACAAAGTTGAAAGCCAATCTTACACAACTAAAAGAGACTCCACTTGGGATGAGATTTAGGAAACGACCATTATCATCCTTTCAAGCTCTTTCAACTGGTGGTGGAGCACGGAAGCGACGTGTTTACGCACTTAGGTATGTATTTCCTTTGTTTAGTTATGTTAAAAGACTTTTAGATTGAGATTCTTATTGTGCAGGTCATTTGTTGAAGATGCGAGTGCTTCCTCAACAATGGAGGATCAATTGAAGTTTCTGAATTCTTGTCTTAGCAACAAACATGTGCTTATGATCTTGGAGTCACCAATAGGAAATCACATCAAAACCCAAGTGATTAAAGATTTTGCAGGCAACTTAGAAGATATTATTAGTCCTAGTGAGGTACAGATGGTATGTGATGAAGCAGGTGTTAGTACTAGAGCGTACACTGCATTGTACAATCTTTTGAAGCAGGCTCTACAAAACAAAGGTATTTTCCAGAGCATTTTTCCATGCCCTTACAAGGTATCTGTGAGGAAGAAGATAACCAATGAGGATGTAGCCAATACTCTTGGCAATTACCTGCATATAGAAGATGTTATGCCTGCATCCATTTATCATTCATCTACATCAAAGAAAGAGTTGAAAAACACATCTAGACAGGGATTCATCTACACAAAGTACAACAACATATTTGTCAATTTGGAGAGGCTCCAAAAGGAAATGGTTAAATTTTACAAATCCACACTTCAAGGTATATCCATTGTTTTGATAATGACATTCATAGTATTTTTAATAATATAATGTTTGTTATTTGATGTAGATTGTGGTTCCAAACTCAAGTTTGTATTGAAGCTAGACGAATGTCAAATCATAAAGGGACGCAGTATGGAGAGACTTAGTGTGACACTCATGAACGAAGCTATGGCCCATGCTATTATTGATGATAGTGAAGAATCTACCCATCACTTTACATATAGTGTCCAATCAGAGAAAGATATATGGTGGTTAGGTGCTATTGAAGTACCTAAAGAATCCAATGATGTTCTTACATGGATTTTCAATAGGATCCCATGGATCACAGAGGTGATAACTTCTCAAATTCATGGTGCCAAAATCAATGTAGAAAGCCTTGGTGATTTTGAAGTAGAGTGGCACTTAGGTGGAGACTTAAAGACTATCAAATGCATGTTAGGGTGCAAACAAGGTGCATCTACTCTCTATCCTTGTCCATATTGTACACGAGGTTATAAACGAACAAAGAGAAAACAAAACAACATAGATGATTTAGTTGATGACACAGATGCAACTCCATCTGCTGAATGGGATACACCTTTAATGAGGTGTCCCATGTTAGGTACACCTAATCGTGACATGTCAGATAAGGATTGGAATCCCATTATTCCATTCCCTTTAGTCAATGTCCACTTTTGCACCTTGCATGCCTTCATGAGAATTTTTGATAGACTATTGAAGCTCCATATAGAATACGCATTTGCCATGAAGCCAGTTGATAAATCTATTCAAGCTATAAAGAAATTGGAGGAACTTCTTAATTCAATTGGTTGTCATGGTGGAAATGTAACCCTAGTTGTTAAGAAAGTTGGAGAATCTCAAGATAGCTTGCAACAAGTGTCAATGACAGGGAATAAAGCAAGACATTTTTTTAGAAGAGGTACTAGCACTCAAAATAATGAACGTTATGAGCTGTGGAAAGACCTATGCATGATCACAACAGACAATGACTCTCAAGTTGATCTTTGTAATAAGAGAAAGAAAGTTTGGTCGAGCTTTGATAAGGTTGTAGGCTTAATGGGTCTGACTAGGTCTAGTGCTATTCAACGTCAAATGTTTCAAGAAACATTAGTGGAGTTCACCAAGTGTTTCATTCAATGTTGGGGAGAGAGCAATATAACACACTACATTGTAAGTGTAATCTTCTTCTACAAGTGTTCATTGCACTTACCTTTTTCCAATGTACTTAACAATTTTTAGCATATTTTGTTTGCACATGGAGCTTTTTTCATGCATCGATATGGGTCATTAGAGATTTTCAGTACCCAAGGAATGGAAAAGTCACACTACAAAGCGAGGGGTGTCTACTTCAAAAACACCCGACATGGTGGTGGTCCAATGCAATCAAACTACATGGAGGAGATGTTTAATTGGTTTTACCACACTACATTCTCGAGAAAGTTTTTTGTGGAACGACTTAGGGATTCAAAATTGGCAAAACTTGCAAGAAAGATGCAACACAACATTGCCAGTGAGAAATGGAAGTCATCGTTAGGTCCTCTTCATCATGCTCAGTGGCGTGCAAGGAGACAACGAGAAGGCTCAGCTTGGAAGTAAAGTGAATTCGCTATTTCCCATTATGTGGTAATACATATGATTATTGTAATCTTGATTTCAATGTGTTATTATTTAATATATAATATTCTGTATGGTTTTAAACAGGTTTTGTCCGTTCTAGTGTGAACAAACAGTTTTTTTAAAAACTCTATAAATAGAGAGAACTCACTTCATTTCACACTTTTTGCAACTCAAGAGAATGGCACGCACCAAGCAAACTGCAAGGAAAGATCGCGTCTTCTTTCCTAGCCCTCATCTAGGGACACAACGCCCACCATGGTTGCAACCCCCCCAAAGGCCTCGAAGTGGTACCCAGAGCACATCTGTGCTTGTGTCACACGATGGCACACCACCTGGGAGCAATTCAGTGCGAGAAAATGAAGTTTCCAATAGACAAGATTATTACACTCCAGGACGATCAGAGGCCATTTCAGATGATGAGCCACCAACAAGGACACCCATCAAATCAAGACCCAAACAGAAGTTCATCAGAAGGATTGTACCAGAGAGCGATGAAGAGTCATTCCCAAATGAGGAAAGTAACAATCAACCACCATGGAATGATATGCAAATACCAACGAGCCATAGGGTGACACATGGAGGTAAGACACTTCCACAAGGACAAGGGCAAATACCAACAGAGGAGGAAAGAGAGAAAAGTCAACAACCACATCAACAACAAAATGTGCAAGATGAAGCTGGGCCCTCACATCGTGTACATCGGAGAAAAAAAAACTATCAACCTCGACGTCGACCTCAACGCCAGCCAAACATACCTCCCAACCCAAGAGCTCCACAAAGACGAAGGAAGCACTGCAGGGCTTTTGCAGAGATACGACACTACCAAAAGTCCATTGAACTACTCATACCACGAAGAGCTTTTGCAAGGGTAGTGAAAGAGGAACTACAAAGCTACCAAGCAGGTCTAAGAATACAAGGGATAGCACTTGAAGCACTTCAAGAGGCAGCCGAGGCCTACCTCATCTCCATGCTTGAGGACTCTAACCTCTGTGCTATCCATGCCAAGAGAGTAACCATACAACCGAAGGACATTCAGCTAGCAAGAAGAATTAGAGGAAATAACCCATGATGTGTATATTATACCCTATGATAGGCTACTTTGCGATGTAATACAATGGATAATAGAAAATTTTGTTTTGACTTATATTCTTTGTCTCTTTTTTCTCTCTCACTCTCTCTCTCTCTCTCTCTCTCTCTCTCTCTCTCTCTCTTTCAGTCAGTTATATATGGATTCAGTTAAACATGCATGCACTTGCCTATTGTTTTATGACTAGATATGTTCCTTTTCTACATACTGGTGTGCAACATGTCCTTTTCATACCAAAAAACCCCCAGCCACAGAAACGCGGGATTCAGCCCTGCAAAATTTTTGCAAGGCTGAATCCCGCGTTTCTGTGGCTGGGGTTTTTTTTGCAATATTTGGTCTTTGGTAAGCATAAGACATATGGTAGAGATGCAATGGTCTAGGTATTAAGAGGTTATACCCTATAGGAATTGAGATCTTTAGCTACTAAAGGCTGAGTTTATACCCTACTGAAAACTTCTGGTCCTGATAATACCAAAACCAATTGAAAATCTAAAATTACATAGTTTCCTATGTATTGTAGCACCTAAAAACACTAGATAAGGCCAAAAAAGCCCCAGCCACAGAAACGCGGGAAACAGCCCTGCAAAATTTTTGCAGGGCTGTTTCCCGCGTTTCTGTGGCTGGGGCTTTTTTGGCCTTTTTTAAGCATATGATCATACAGAGGACCAAAGCACAATACAAAGACCCCCAATTAGATACAATTTGTGGAGAGAAGATAAGTTCAATTTTTTAGCACATTCATATACAGAACTAGACAAATGATGAAAAAAAAGTTTGTATTATCAAGACATTACATCATTTCTCAGCTGCCTTCAATTTCTCCACAACTTTCTTTCTCCTTTGGAGAGATTGAGGCAGCTGGTAAGTCAATACAGATCTTGATATTACATGGGGGTCTTGCATTCCAAAACTCATGGCGATACCTATTTGCCCTAATACTTTTCCTCTAAAATTAAGTCCTAAAGTAGTTACAACTAAGGATTTCCTAACCAAAATGACACAATTAGTGCCTTGGGTAATTGTACATAAACACAAAATCTTGCTAAGGGCCTTCAAGCACCAAGTGATGAAGTGCCCATCGGGACTGTAGTCTTTGTGTATGATAACAAAATCATCCTTTGGCAACTTTCCGATGTAGTTTGCCAAGGATGCACCACTCCCACGAGAAGCTCGATCCCCACCAGACCTTGCTGCGAACTTGTCGAGCTCAATTGCTTCCTGTTAAGAACAAATGAGAATTCAAGCTCTTACAATGTTAACTTAAAATTATCGATTTATTTAATTCAATTACCACTTACATCATGAAGCTTGTCTTCTTCCTCCCCTCTTCCAGGGGCATCAAGATCAATGCTAGAGTGGGCCATGCCACTCTGCTCTGCTACATGGGATGTAGGATTTTTTTGCTTCAGTATCCTCTCCTGTGCTGCACTGAACTCCTCCTCTGTAGTAGAATTGTTGTCATCATTTAAAATATCAGCACACACCATTGATATGGTGTCTGCCACAGAATCCCCAAGTGGGATGGACTTCTTTTCAAGTATGTCAGATGTGTTGTCAAGTGGAACATCTGACATTGTGGAGAAAATACTCAAGCATTCATCTAGACGTAGACCGAATGCCTTCTCAATGTCATGGAGTAAAATAAATTCCTCTCCATCCACAACGATGCAGGAGAGATATTCAAGTTCCACCTCTGGTAATGTGGGCTCAGAGGGGTTGAGATTTGAAGGGGGGGCCTCCTCCATGCTTGATTGCACATGTAGTTTATCCTCAACACCACCAGGGAATTCTTGGTGGATTGTAATGCTTTCTTTGGAAAAATTTATGGCCTCTGGTTGAGGCTCATTCTTCTCCTTAACAAAACCCCCAGTGGCAAGGTTGGGGAGCTCAACAGGTGTAGGTTCCGGCTCCTCATTAATAATAAAATATGTTGTTGCAGTGTAGGATAGGTACTTTGTACCCATCCTCTTCTTTTTGTTAAGTTTTTTTACTAATGGCACAGAGTCATCTAGTAAGTGCCCAGCAGTTTCCGCAATTGCCATGAAGCGCTTAAGGCGCTTCATGAAGGCTTCATCGCCTCTATGTATGTAGAGTAGAAGGTCACATGGAACCCATTTACCCTCATAAGGCGGTATTTCTATAGAAAAACGCAAGATGTAGTACTCAAGGAACTCTGTGATTTCCTTGAGCACATCAGAGTTCAATTGAATTGTTTTGTCTAGATCAGGGACCCTAGACAATAGGTCATACAAGTAGTTCTGACCTTTGAACTCAGTTGATTCCAAGAACTCATTGAAGAGTTCACGTGGACGTTTGAGTTGCAGGGTACTGGAGGATGCGGCAGCCATTGCGCGTGATGCTAGCTTGTGTGCGTACTCTGCTAGTGATTGTAGCTCTTCTTGGTTGCAAAAGTGAGAAATGAGAGAATAAGTGTTGCTTTTATAGTAGTTTCAAAATTTTAAAGTGAGTGGGACCCATTTTAAAACTAAAACTGATACCTTCAAGTAAAACAATCATGCACAGAACTCTCAGAAAAAAAACTTTTGCTCATAAAAAGATAGAAGAATCATTAACCAGAATAAGATACACGACAACACAATAGAAAAAAAAAATTCTCAGAACTTTAAAATTATAATAAATTGCCATTGGAAAAACCAAAGATTTGGCAAATTGTACATCATATTGAGATCAAAAAATTTTACATGCTACATGTCTTGCATGTTAAATACATTGTTGCAGATGTAGGATTATAAATGGAACATAGGTGTGTGTACACTGTAGCACTCAAATAGTCCTTGAGCTATGACAATGAAAGTTGAGTTCCATCCACACTCCATTCAAGGAGGACTTTAATTTTATCCTCCAACCTCTTACCAATCTGCAGACAAATAGAAAACTTTAAATGAACATATTTGAGTGTAAGAATTTGTATAAACAAAAGAAGAAATACCATATGCTACTTACCTTATGCCCTTGTATTTTGAACTTTGATTGATCCAGATCCTCAAATCCCATGATTACTAGATGTTCTCTCACGTTGGCAAGAGTCCAATGATGATTTACTGAAATAACTTCCATTTCATTGTTGGGTAGATTTATCTTAATTTCAAATGAAATTAAAACACCCTCAGAACTTTGTAATGGTATCCATTCACCAAGTTTACACATCCAACGATCATAATAGAATCTAATGTACAATGAAGTACGATGTTTCAAGTATCGAAATCCTATGCCTGTTGCACCAATTTTACAAATGTATCTATCCCCTTTGGTGCATCCTTCTACAAGTCCCCATTTTTCACCTAGCAAACACTCTACCTGCTCATACGTGATATCTTTTAACATGAACATTGTTGACGTCTCTAGAATTGTGAATATCTGAAATAAATGTACAAAACAATGAACAGGAACACACCAATGTAATCCTATAGATCTTGAAACTCTTGTAAATTTCAAAGAGTTGTGTATGTCCATCACCATCTTATGCTTCAAAGATGTTAATGTCCATACATCAGGTTGCGGCCACTCAAGCTTTAAGAGAGAATCTACCTTAATCATCTCTAACTTGCCAAAATCATTTGATGAAGAGGGTACAACATATGTATGTGTGTAAAAGAAAACTCTCTCACATAATAGCTGAGCAGGACGGGCTTGTGGAAAGACTATCGACCCAACATCTGCATGCAATGCTTGGAAAGTACCTGTAAGACTATGAAGTGGTTGTTCTTCCACCAAGGTAGAAGGAAATATGTCTACAACAAAAAAATACACAACTTAGCTAGGTATATTCTGAAATTTGGACAAAAGTCAATGAGTAATACTTACAGTTGATAGGATATCTCATTTTGTTTGAGTTTTCCAATTTCATGGTTGACATTGTGAACACATGTTGTACAATGGCAACAGTTTCACCATTTTTGAGCTTTTTGAAGCCTAGTAACTTCCCTTTCCAATGAAGATCCAAGTTTCCACGATCTCTCACACGGTGAGGACCAACACCAGAGGGTTGCATGTACACCCATGCACCTTTGCAGAACTCCTGTCCTAACCAAAATCCTTCTGGAGCCTTGATATTGTGACATTTTATCGCGATAACCTCATCTTTTGGACGTCTATGAGATTTAGGTTTCTCCATTGGAGATCAGGCTATGGAAATGACAGTAGGAATTCAAAGAAGATGATGCATAGAGAAAGAAATGGAGATGAAGGAGCTGCAATGGTGTGCTAGGGAGAGAAAGTAGTGGAAAGAGATGACTTTTTGGGACCTGGGTATGAAAATGGGAGGTTTTGGAGGGAGAAAGTTGCATTTTGAGTTATTTTTGAAAAAGTCACTTTTTTCACTTCAGTTCATGCACGGATTTTGATTTAGAACCCAAAAATAGCACTTATGATCCTAAAAAGTGGTTGGGGGACCATTAAATGGTGTTATGATGAGTTTTATAACTTTTTGAAAATTTTGAATTTTTGGGCCCAGGTAAGTTACGAGATTCCTTTCTCTCTCTAGAGGCAAAACCTGAACATAGGGGAATCCTGTCCCCTCATCCCCCTTCAGCCTAGTGATTTATAGGCTATAGACTGTGTCCACCACCCTCCTCTCATTGGTCCATCACTAATCACTCCTTAATCCAAAAGGCCCATGCAGGGTTCATTTTTTTCCCTAATGACCTCCAACTCCTTTCATACATGCTTTAGTGGGACTTATGGTCATTTGGAGATGTGTGGTTAATGACACTCGTATACAGCTTAGAGCCGCTCTTGAGTCAATCAGAGCATCCACTAGTTGGTACTCTGTGTTTCTAATTCCTAGGTTTAAGTATGGTTGGGAGATGCTATTGCTCGTATTACTTGTATTGTTGACTTGGTAGTTGGCCATGGGTATGGGTTCCTCTCCTTGTAGATATCATTCATCCCTTTGCCGCATCCACTATTTCCATCTCTTGATACCCTCTAAGGCTTCCTAGCGTGCTTCTTCTCTAATTCTCTCTTCCTCCTTCTTTCGATTATGTGCTCCTATGAGTCATGCTAGCATTTGCTCTGTTAATGGCTCCGTATATCGTTTCACTCTACATCCACTTATGTAGTTGGGAAGTATATCTTCATCTAATGTGGCTAGATTTACTGCTCTGCTTGTTGAGATTTGATTAATCAATAATGGTTCATATCCGCATTGTTGCAGTTTCTTGGCATGTTGCTTCAATGTATATATGAGGACCAAATCCTTTAAGCCTTTTTCCTTGATATGTGCATCATAATATGATTTTTGCATCCGTTTATCAGCATAAATTCCTGCAAATCCTTGTAGCCTTGTTTCTTGGAGTTTCTCAATTTGATCTAATTGCTTGGATAGTTCATAGCCTATCCACTCATACTGTTGTGCTACACATAAAGTTGGCACTAAAACGTCAATTGGTAAGATCACATTCTATCCGTAAACTAGGTTAGAAGGAGTAGTTCCAATGGTCGTCTTGTAAGCCACTCAAAAGGCCCAAATTGCATGATGCAATTGTTTGTCCCAATCTGACCTTCCGTTGTTGACTATCTTTGTCCACACAACACATAACACTTTATTGGAACTCTCTGCCTGACCATTAGCTTGAGGGTGATAGGGGGCTGATTTTTTATGAATTACTAGGAACTCGTTCATCAAAGATTCTATTACTTCGTTGATGAAGTGTGTTCCTCTATTGCTTACTATCTCTATAGGTACTCCAAAGTGAGTAAAGACATCCTCAAAGAGAAACTTCATTGTGGTTTGCACATCATTCTTTCTTGTTGCTTTTGCTTTTACCCATTTTGTTAGATAGTCTGTTGCCACTATTATATATTTTGCATGTGATCCTTTAGCTGGAGGGTTAATATGTCTTATGAAATCAATGCCCCATTTTGAAAAGGCTCTCGCACAAATCATGGGTCTTAGAGGCATATCATCTCTTCTAATAGGGTACTTAGCTCTTTGGCACACCTCACCACTCCGTACATAAGTGTTTGCATCTATATGTAGAGTTGGCCACAACAAGCCTGCAAAGAGAATCATTTTTAGGGTTCTTTCGGTTGAAAAATGTCCTTCTGCACTGCCTGCATGTGCCACCTCTAATATAGGTAAGTATTCTCCTTCATGGACACATAGCCATAGTTGATTGTCCTTTCCTCTTTTGAATAATTGCCTTCCCATAATAGTATAGTCCTTGCTCATTTCTTCTAAGGATCGCTTCCTTGCTCCTTCCTCATGCTCACCTGTTTTCAAGAACTTAACCAATGCTCTACTTCAGTCTCATGCTATTGTAGAGAATTGTAGCGATGTGTGGTCCTCTGGAGTATTTTCTCAGCATTCTTGGCAACTGTCAATGTATTCATGTACATCTTCTAGCATATCTGGCCAATACACTCCCAATCTTTTTAATTCCCTTAGTGCTCCAGGAGCTTCCTTATGCATTCTCCATCGATACTCATGAGCTCGCTCAATTAAGTTCTTATGTTCAGCCTCTTCTACACACCTCAACAATACACCATTGGGTTCTTTATAGTACACACTTCCTGCCACAATGTGAAAATTACATGATTGCAAACATCCTTTTTTGTCATCTTTGTTAATTCTATGATGTGGTCCATGTGTGAGTATCAGAATCAACTACCCACTTCGGACACACTTCTAGGTTGAATAAATAGGTATCTGGTAGGTCATCTGCCACTCTATTGGGTGGTTCTCCATGTGTTAACCCAGATAGATGATTAGCTCTCACGTGAGTGTTTCCTTCTTTGACCACTACTTCAAAGTCAAACTCCATCAGCGATAGAAACCATCACACTAGCCTCCCCATATTATAGGGCTTATTGATGAGGTACAATAAAGCCTAATGGTCGATAAAGAACTTGAACTTGTTAGCTAGAAAGTAGTGTCTAAACTTCTTGACTGCATACACCATTCCTAAACCTTCTCATTTTGTGGTGGTGTAATTCCTCTCTACTTGGTTGAGTTGTCTACTCGCGTATGGAATTGGATGGTATAATTTTCCTTCATCTGTTGGCTACGCTAGGATGCATCCTATCCCATAATTAGAGGCATCTACATGGATATGGAAAGGTTTATTCCAATTGGGTATCTTCAATATATGTGTTGTACTTAATCGTCATTTCAATTCATTAAATGCTTTTTCACATTCATCCGTCCACATGAATTGAGTTAATAATCCATATAGTGGCTTAGCAATTATGGCATACATGTGGATAAATCTACGATAATATCCACAATGACCCATAAAAGCTTGTACTTCCTTTGCATTTTTTGGCTTAGGTAGCTCTAGGATTACCTTAATCTTATCCTCGTCCATGGAAATTCCATTCTTAGATCCAATGTGTCTTAGGATCTTTCCTTGCCTCACCATAAAGATGCATTTTTCAAGATTCAAGCACACTCGATATTGCAAACATCTCTCAAATATCCTTTGTAATTCTGGATTGTGTTCACTTCTTTGTCCTGAATAGGTGCAATTTTTCTACGTATACTTCCATTTTTCTTCCTTAGGAATTCCTTAAATACATGATATAGCTGTGTGCTCTATTTCATAAATGAATCCAGCTGCCAAATTTGTCTATCACCTTCTTAATTTTTACAGAATAGACATCATTATATGTATAAGGGTGTTGCTTCGATGGTTTCGCATCAAGTGTCATTGGGATTCTATGGGAGCAAATGGATGGATCTACACCTTTGAGGTCCTTGTAGGTGCATGCAAATACATCCCCGTATTCTCTGATTAGAGCTATCGGTTCTTCTTCCTCGTCTAGTGATACATCTTTTCCAATATACGTACATCTCTCTTCTTCTTCTTCTAGAGTCACTATCACTTTCTTGGTTTGTTCCTTATTATCATATGCTTCTCCTTCTTTGGTCTCCCTTTTGGGCATTTGAGTAGCTATCTTCCTCTCTTCTACTTTGTATCTTTTGAAGTGGTCTGGGACTAAAGATCTATGGGTTGTTCCACCTTGTCTAATGTTTCCTCGTGTGATAAAAATAAAACAAGCACCCCGGGCTCACTCGGCGACTCGCACCGGCCCGTCTGTAGGGTGACTTGCTTGAGTGTTTTTTTCGCTTGCTTGAAAGCAGAAAGTCACTTGTTGAATGAAAAACTTGCTTGCATTATAAAGAGAACGATTACAGAAAGAACGGCCTAAGCTGGCCCACGTTGAGCGTCGCGGGCAAACGCGTACAACGGCCCCTCGATGGCACAACGGCGCTTTCGAGAGGTGCGTGCGGAGGGAACTAGCACGAAGGCTACTGCACGTTGAGCACAAGGTTCGCTTAGTTCGCTTGGGTCACTTGGTCTCGGAGGCTCACTATGTCCCCCTATAAGTACTTGCAATTTGGCACCAGTCGGCAAACCACACAAGCACCGAAAGGGGCTAGATAGAAATACAGGGGGGGGCTCTTGCCCACGGGTTGTCACATATTCTCCCCCGCTTTGAAGAACTTTGCGTCCTCGTAAAGCTATGGAATTCTTGCCTGGGATGTCGAAGGATGAGTCGTTTCAAATGCCTCAATCAGGGCTTGGGCTATCGGAGGCATGCTATTTTTACTTACCCATGTTGCTTCTTTGAGAGGTCTTCCCCGCCACTTGACGAGAAATTGAGTGCCGTTCTCCTTAAGTATCAACTCTGCTTGTCTTTGTTCAATTGGATCTTCCACCAAAGTGACTTGATGTCCAAAACGGGTATCAGGGCAGAAGTGTTTTAGCAAACTAACATGGAAAGAGTTGTGGATATGAATTTTGGGTGGAAGAGCCCTCTGGTATGTAACTTGATTGAATCGGTGACTAATCCTGTATGGCCCATAGTACTTGTGATTGAACTTGGGAGTGAAATTCCTGGGCAAAATAATGTTCTTGGCATTCACGAGAACTATGTCACCCACTTGATAATTGGGAGCTTCTGTACGGTTCTGATTGGCAATTCTAACCATCCTTTCTTTGCTCTTGATGAGAGCTTCCTTCGCTTGACGAAGCTTGGCCTGTCAGCCTCGTAAAAAGTTTCCACACTCGCGGTCTACTGCTACTAGCACTTCATCTGACATGAGTGCCATGGGTGTGATGACACTCTTGCCGGTGGCTACCTCGAATGGTGACATAGACGTGCTTGAATGGATGGAGCTATTATAGTGGAATTCTACAATATCTAAATGCTTGGCCCAATCTTTCTGGTCTGCTTGTACATAACTTCTTAGATAATTCTCTATTGTTTGATTGATTCGCTACGTTTGCCCATCAGTCTCGGGGTGATAGGCTGATGAGAATCTGAGTTGAGTGCCCAGAATTGAGAATAATTCATGCCATAAATCGCTCATAAACCTGGTGTCACGATCTAAAGCAATAACCAGCGGAAGGCCATGATATTTGAATACCTTTTGAAAGAACATCTGTGCTACCACCTTTGTCGGCATGGGTGGCTTCATAGGTATAAAGTGTGCTTGCTTTGAAAAATAGTCTACCACTACTAGAATTGCATTATGTCCATCTGATGAGGGCAAATCTGTTATGAAATCCATACTTACCATGTCCCAAGGTCTATTCAGGATGGGCATCGGCTGAAGTAAGCCTGCCGATTTTATCTTCTTTTGTCTTACTAACTGGCAAGTAGGGCACGTTTGTACATACTCAATTACATCTTCTTTCATCTTTGGCCAAAACACATGCTCCTTTAGATGCTCATAACTTCTACGTTGACTTCCATGTCCTGCAAGCTGACAGTCATGTGCTTCCCATAAAAGCATCCTCTGTAATTCTGCATTGTCTGGTATATAAATCTTTCCCTTTCGATATAACATGTTGTTCATAATCGTGTATTTCCCTTTGTGGTCTAAACCTAAGTGCACATCTTTGACTAACCTTTGTACCTCAGGATCCGTTTGTTGCAATCTTCAAATTTGATCTTTTGTCTTACTTTCGGCCATGGAAATTGCGGCCAAGGTTGGTCTTCTACTCAGGGCATCTGGCATAACGTTTTGCTTCCCCGGTTTGTGAATGATGTCTATATCACATTCAACCAAGAAATCTTGCCATCTTGCTTGCTTGGGAGATAACTTGGGTTGCGTGCAAAAATACTTCAATGAGATGTTATGTGTGTTTATATTCGTGTGTTTGTCTTGAACATAGTGATGCCACTTTCGCAAACAGTGGATCACCGCGAGCATCTCCTTCTCATGAGTGCTCCATCTTAATTCTGTACCTGAAAACTTGTGGGATTCATATGCCACAGGGCGTCCCTCCTGCATAAGGACCCCTCCAATCGCTAGTCCAGAAGCATCTGTATGAATTTCAAACTCTTTATCAAACTCTGGCAACTTCAACATAGGAGCTTCAGACATCACCTATTTGAGTTGCTCAAAGGCGTCTTGTTCTTTAGGCTCCCACACAAAGCATCCCTTTCCTTTGGTTAACTCTGTGCGCGGAGCAGCCACTTTACTAAAATCCTTTATGAACTTTCTTGGAACTGGCAGAAACCTATGAATTCCCTTACTTCCCTCACTGTTCGAGGCGGAGCCCATTGACGAACTGCGATGATTTTGTGAGGATCTATCATCACTCCTTTATCTGAGACTATGAAATCAAGAAATTCAACTGATGTCATGGCAAACTCGCATTTCTCAGGTTTTGCATAGAGTTGCCTTTCTCTTAGGCACTGAAGTACGGCTCTCACATGATCTAAATGTTCTTCAAGAGTACGGCTGTATATCAAGAGATCGTCTATGTAAATAATCAAGAACTCATCTAGCATGTCCCTGAATCCGTCGTTCATCTCTCGATAGAACGTGCCTGGCGCGCCTGTGAGCCCGAAAGCCATGACTAACCATTCATAATTGCCATAGCGTGTTCTGAACGCTGTCTTTTCAATGTCCTGCTTTGCTATGCGAATCTGATGATAACCGGATCTTAGATCTATTTGTGTAAAAAACTTTGCCTGACCTAATCGGTCCATCAATTCATCCATGACGGGCACTGGATACTTTGTTTTTACTGTAATTTTATTCAAGGCCCGATAATCCACGCATAACCGCATGTTGCCATCTTTCTTCTTGACGAATAGGACAGGAGTGCCGTAGGGTGAACTACTGGGTCGAATGAAGCCTTGTTGTCCCAGTTCTACTAATTGCCTTTTTAACTCTTTCAGATCCGTTTCGTTCATTCTGTAGGGTTCTTTGGCCGATGGAGCTTTGCCTGGCATTACTTCAATTTTATGTTGGACTTGCCTAAGTGGTGGCAGCCCGCTTGGTAACTGACTTCATCTTCAAACTCTTTTAGTACTTCATGAACTCTTTGATCGCCGACCTTCATCCTGTCGTTTTCCCTTTCTTCTAAGTCAATGGTGTTACATTTTATCAGGCACAAATGGGCCTCAACCCCTTGCTTCATTGCTTTTTCTACCTATTTGGCCGTCAATGGCCCTTGTGTTTGTTGTCTTCTCTCTGCTCTCGTTACTGCGGCTACCGATTTCATTTTTCCTGCTTGTAGATTCACTGCCTTGTTCCCTTTATTTTGACTACTGGATGGCACACTCTCTGGATGCATAGGTGCCTTTCCCTTCCTCTGTCTGTCCAACTCCTCTTTGGATGTGGGAGGAGTGACGGCCTTGTGTTTCACTTCTTGCGACTTCGATCTTGGGTTTTCTACCACTTCTGACTTGCCTTGAGGCTCTTTACTTCCCTCTGGGGTCCTTCTCGAAACTCTATGACAGTCTACGACCACTATGTTGCCTTGCATGTCAAGCAGGAGTTTATCAATCCCCTTACCTAGCATGCTCACCATATAACGGTCCATGAAAGAGAGTCCCACTATTACATCAAACGATTCCAATGGCACGACTAGAAAATCTAGCTTCGCTGACCACTCCCCCACTATCATGCACACGTTGAGGGCAATCTTTACATTATCATCTCGACCTTGAGCAAAAGTGACTGACATTTCAGGAAGTTTACTCAAGGCCAACTGCAAACTTGCGGCACATTGTGGCGACATGAAATTATGCGTCGCACCTGAAACAACTAGTATTGCTTTTCTTTTGTTCCCAAAGGTTCCCCAGAAGTACATGTTCTGAATCATGCGTAACGTCATTGGAAAGCACCTTGGCATTGCAGCCATGGTACCTACATGAGGCGCATTGTTACTTGCTTGTACTTCTTCTTCGTTATCGTCTAATTCTGTCAAGACCACATTAGTGTTACATCGCTGTGGCTCTTCTTCTACTTGAGCCGTTTGCACTCGTGTTTGATTGTTATTGCACGTGCATTGATGAGTCTAGTGATTCCCACGGCATACTCTACAGAACGGCCAGGGATCATTGCGCTGCCATTGGGGTGCTCGCAACGCCCTCCGCTAATTATTCCCATAATTGTTTGTGTTCCTTTGAACTTGATTATTGCCCGTATTTTGAGTCGTGGCAGGTCGGGTATTAGTGTTTGTATTTCCCGCACCCTGCTGGTTTCTTCGAGGTGATATATTTTCTGTCTTGCATAGGCTTTGAGCACGTCGGTTGCTCTCAGTGTCCTGGTATCTTTCTGCCATTACAATCGCATCCTCCCATGTGTTGGGCGATTGCTTTTCTATTTCGTGTCTTGTCCAAACACTACACCCGTATAGGAACCTATGCAGCCGATCGAGATCATGCATTTTCGTTATCTGTAGCATGAGTCTTCTATACTTGCGTATATATTCAGACAACGGGCCTTCCTGCTTGAGGCCCCTCCACTCGTCCCTGAGTTTGAAGGATTCGTTTTGAGGGATAAAGTACTTCTCAAATGTCGCCTTGAAATCCTTCCATGAAGTGAATTCCTCGCTTGCGGAATCTGCCAAGAACCATGCATCGGCGTCGTCGGCTAGGAAGGATGCGGCGATTTTTACCCAATGTCGTTTTCCCATCCTCTGTAGATCGAGGTATTGCTCCATATCTTGCAGCCATTTGGAGACTGCAAGAGAGTTGCGTTTACCCTGGAACTTTTCGAGTGGACATGGCTTGAATTTCCCATAGGAATCCGAGTCGCTTCCATCGTCAGAGGAGGAGACGGGCCGACGTTGCCGTGTGTGTGGCCAACGGCCCTGCTGAGACGTTCGTCCCGAGGTCTCGCCCTCATGTAACTCTGGTTGCCTACCCGTATCCTTGTTCTTGTCGTCCTTTGGTTCGGCCGGGCCTTTTAGTAGTTGCACTAAACTGGCAATGGTGGACTCAAGACCGTCCATGCGGTGGTCTTGAGCCATCATCCATTCCATCACCATAGGTTCTTCCTTTTCCTTTTTCGAAGTCATAAAATCGAAATTTCGTGGATCGGGAGGCGGGATCTGTGGTCGTTTCCCCTTGTTCCTCCCTCTTTCTTTTCCTGTTTCTTTGTGGCCGCCACCGCGCGGCTCCACATCGCTGAGAAAAACATCGTTACCTTCACCCTCCATTGCGGTGTACTAAGTAGGACGTTAAGACTCGGCCCCCAGCACTAGTGTGACAACCGATCCGTCCTCTTTTCCAAGGCCTCTTGGATCGAGCGAGGCTCTGATACCAACTGTGATAAAAATAAAACAAGCACCTCGGGCTCGCTCGGTGACTCGCACCGGCCCATCGGTAGGGTGACTTGCTTGAGTGTTTTGTTCGCTTGCTTGAAAGCAGAAAGTCACTTGTTGAATGAAAAACTTGCTTGCATTAGAAAGAGAAGGATTACAGAAAGAACGGCCTAAGCCGGCCCGTGTTGAGCGTCGCGGGGAAATGCGTTACAATGAGCCGGCCCGCGTTAAGCGTCGCGGGCAAACGCGTACAACGGCCCCTCGATGGCACAATGGCGCTTTCGAGAGGTGCGTGCGGAGGGGACTAGCACGAAGGCTACCGCACGTTGAGCACAAGGTTCGCTTAGTTCACTTGGGTCGCTTGGTCTCGGAGGCTCACTATGTCCCCCTATAAGTACTTGCAATTCGGCATCGGTCGGCAAACCACACAAGCACCAAAAGGGGCTAGATAAAAATACAGGGGGGGGGCTCTTGCCCACGGGTTGTCACACCTCGTTGTTCGGTCTTGTTCGAGCCACTTCTATTGCTAATATCTTGGGTGTTTCTTCTTCGTTCTTGACCTAGATTACTTCTAAGTAATGTTCCTCCAAATTGAATTCTGGCTCCATCTCTATGCTTTCGTACTCCTCTCTCCACTCCTTTTCTAGTAATTCTCCTGTCGCTACTTCCTGAAGGACAACCATGTAAAAACTTACATCATAACCTTCTTCATCCACACATCCATTCATGGTTAATACTTCCTCATTCACACACACATCTAAGGTGACTAAAATTCCATCCATCCGTGTGGTTCGAATGCTTCATCTGGGAAAATTTGAGGCATATACATAGGATCATCTATAGGTCGATAATTTTGATGTCTGATTGGACATAATTGAGTTTTATTCTCCTCTTGTTTTGCTTCGTTGCACATCCATAATCGAGCATCTTCATGCATCCATGATTGGTCACTTGATCCTGCATTGTGAATTGATAAATCATCCTCCTCTTTATGTATAGGATTCCATTGTAGTGGGGGTACATCCCTATATTAAAAAGTTATGTAAATTTGTTTTGGTAGTGGTCCGTTGATATTGCAAGCATAATGCATTCTCTTCCCCAGTCTTGTACTACCCTGATTTGTCTCATAAAAGGTCATCCTAATATCATTTCGTAATTATTTACCTTTCCAAATTGGCATACAACTAGAGTGTGTTCAAATTCTACTCTGTAGGTAGTCAACTTAATCTTCTCCAATATTCCTATGGGTCTCTCCACGTGGCCATCTGCTAGTTGAAGCTTCATACATGTTGGTCGTAGGGCTAGTTTTCCCCATTTTTCCCAAATCTCTTTGGTGGCTATGCCTACACTCGCTCCAGTGTCTAAGATTGCTTTAGTCATATATCTATTAAATATGATAGGTAAGCATGTATTTCCTTCATCTCCTTCATTGAATTCTCCAACTTTATCAATAGGGATTTGTATGGTAGATGGAACTTATGTTTCTTTATTTTCCTTCGTGGGATCTTTCGAATCCATTTTCAATTGTTTAGCTAACTGGTTCCATAATTGTGGTTTGACTCATAGTAGCTCTTCCACGGTAAAGAGGCATTGCACCTTGGTCTTCCTGAGATCTGCTAGGTTGTGTGAAGTCTTACCTGAAGACCCATTTTCTTTGCCTCCAATCGTGGGAGCATGAAAGACTATAGACCCCTTCTCATATTCTCCCGTATAATTAGGTAGCGTGGAGATGCTATGCACTTCTTCTCTATTTCGATCTAACATGGAAACTTCTTCATATACTTCTTCCAAATTCGGGGTCGATTGGGTTTCCCCAATGTTTAGTTCATTAAAGGGTGGTCTTGAACTCTCGTTCTTTTTCCATCGTTCTTCTTGGATGTTGGCCCATAAGTTTTGTGGCCAATTGGCCTCTAGTTCTGGAATTCTAGAAATTTGTTCGGCTTGGTTACTCTGTTGCTCTTTTTTGTTAGGTTTCTCTTTGGGCATTCTTGGTGGTTTTCGATCGTTATTTTTGATACACTCATTGAATTGGATAGTCTTTTGATACACTCGGATAGTCTTTTCTAAAGTGGTATGAGCTATCCCTATGAGCTTTCTGCATATTTCCAATCTCTCCTTCTATAGCTCTCCTTGTGGGTAGAATTTCTCATGTTGTTCTATATTTGGTTTAGTCGTGATTCTAGCTTGGTAAGCTTTTAGCCACATGTCTAGGTCTTTTGGTACCGGATCTGCTAGAATTGATCCTAGTTTGCCTGGCTTTTGGGCTTGGGACCTTGGTGTCATGTTACCTTGCACTTTTTGTTCCCATGGTTTCCCCTTTTCATTTACATCCTTCTTGTCCTCTTTATTTTTCTTCTTTGTCCATTTGTTCCTGAGTTTTTCCCTTCTAGTCTTCCAACTTTGTGTTTTCTTTGTTTGGTCACTCTCTCGTGGGTCCTCCAAATCTTCTACTATCTGTATCTTTGGCTCTAGGCTCTTGTCCATTTCTTGTTCAGAATATAATTCTTTTATTGCTTGTCCTTTGGCTTGGGCTCGAGTAATGGCTTTTAATGGCACCGTGTATTCTTTATCACTTCTTGATGATTCGATCACTTCTATCACATTGATCTAAGTAGTGTTATGCGTCTTATCGGGATTTTTTGAGCAATCTCTAAACAGATGTTCCTTTCCACACTCATTTTAGTACCCTTCCCATGTTCTAGGAGGAGGTGGGTTATATGGCAAAGTGCATTCCCTTATGAAGTGATCTTCTCCACATCTATAGCATGGTTCTCTTGACACAAGTGGTCTAATAGGTGGTCTCATCGGTGCAGGTGCTTTAGGTGCAGTGTACATTAGGTTCCCATATTCAGGTCCATAGGACTGGTCATATCCTTCATAACCATAATATTGCTAGTCATAGGTTTGGTCATACTCCAATAGACTGGTGTCATAGGGGTAGTTTTCTCCTTGGGTTTGCTCATATCCCTGATTCTTGTTTCTGCACTAGCTAGAGGCGCAGCTGGTACTATGGCTCTTTCCTGTTTTCTTTTGGTTGAGTGTATTTGACTGGCACTACATTCTGTGGATGGGGTGGTTGTTGTCCTAACACTAGCTGTGGTTGTCCATATCCCCCTTGTTCATAAGGTCTCGGTGTTCCTTGTGGCCCCGGATAAAGGTTGTATCTAGGTATATCTCTACCTTGTTTCACATAAACTAAGGTTCTCAATGTTCCATTAGTCAATTCACCGAAGAATAGTGAAATCATTTTTTGCTAGGAGGGTCTTGTGAAGAGAGATGGTGGATGCAATCCAAAGATGAGTAGGTGCTGCTACAACCAGCTTCACACCAGCCAACTGAGACTTCAGAGTTGATGAGTAGACCCTTTGAGCTTCCTAAATCCACCAAAATATCAGCCAAGTACTTTGGAACATGTATTCCAAAAGTTTAAGTCAAGACAGACTAGTTGCGAAATGACTAGCTCCCAAAACTTGCTATTTTTGGACATACACCTGCTGGAAAAAATGCACAGTGCTCTCAACCTGGAAGGAATTAGAAAAATTCCTTTTGGGCATAGCAAATAGACTTAGCAAGCTTTCCAATCCAAGTTAAAACGCTTCAAATGATGGACTGAGCACTGAGAACAAGTTTCAACAATTTCTGGAACCTCCCCACAATTCTCGGGGCTCTGCAGAGATAGACCAGTAAGCAGTAAAATGCAGATATCTCCAAAAGTATTACTCCAATGATCTTGAAAGTCTATATGAACAAATTAGACAGTACAAGCTATCCAACGCAAGTGAAATCATTGAAAAGGGTTTAGTAAAACTCGAGATATGACCTTCTGAATGTACTGCTCTGAGTGAGTATAGCAGAGAACAAAACAAAGAAGTAGATGATAATAAATGTATAGATTCACATATGATTGCAACCACATTGGCAATGAATCTTTGCACAATGGGAGTAGAATGATAGAGCTATGGAGTAAGCTCTTCAATCTCTACAAAATGACATGAAGTGGTCATGTACAAGGCTTGCTAATCGCCTCTTCCTTCTTGCTCCTTTTATAGCTATTCTTGGAGGGAGTTTTAAATTCGAATTCGAATGGCTCCATCTAAAAGTGATCCCCAAAGTTAGGAGATATTCCCTCAGCTCAAAAAGTCGTGGGTTTTGGTAGTTAGAGCCACAAAATTGCTTTTACATCATGCATGAGGTAAGCCATCCTTTTCCTTTTTCTTTTTTCAATTACAAGAGATAAAAATGAACTCTTTTACAAGAGGTGTTCACATGACTACTTATGTGACTTACAAATGAGGATGACATCAAATATATCAAGCATGTAGGCTTGGGAAAAATGCACCAACAGCTCCCCCTCAAGCCTAACATGCTTGGCCTCCAAATAAGTCTTCACTTGTCCTTGATTTCCTGCAAGCCAATCATCAACTTGAATCTACTTAACTTTGTACCATCAAGAGCTTTAGTTAACATGTCGGCACATTGCATATCTGTAGAGACATAGGATAGTTGAATATCCTTGCTCATTAGCTTCTCCCTTACGTAATGGTAGTGGACTTCAATATGCTTGGTTCTAGCATGGTATACCGGATTAGTTGCTAGATGTAGTGAGCTTGTGTTGTCACCAAAAATATGAGGTGTTGAAGAATGAAGTCCAAGATCTGTGTACAAAGACTTTAACCACATGATTTCTTGAGTTGCATTAGCCAAACCTCTATATTCTACTTCAGTAGAAGATAATGCCACGGTTGGTTGCTTCTTCGATGACCAAGAAATGATTTTTGAACCTACAAATGATATATACCCTGATGTGCTTCTTCTATCATCTTTAGATCCGGCCCAATCTGCATCTGAGTAGACCTTTAGCTCAATATCTGAAGTAAATGAATAAAACAAACCTTCATTCATGGTCCCCTTTAGGTACTTGAGGACTCTCTTGGCCGCTTCCATATGTGGTCTTCTCGGCTTATGCATAAACTGACTCAATATGCTAACACTATAGCATATATCCACCCTTGTGAGTGTTGCATAGTTCAAACTTCCAACCAAGCTTTGATAGCTTGTGATGTCTTCAATTGGCTCTCCTTCATAAGCACTAAGCTTATGATTTTGCTCCATAGGTGTACCTGCACACTTGGTATTTTCCATCTTGAACTTGACGAGCATGTCATGGACATACTTCCTTTGTGTGATGTATATACCTTAATCTGTGTAGATCAACTCCAATCCAAGAAAATAAGTGAGTGGTCCGAGGTCACTTATTTTGAACTCCTCCTTCATTTGACTCTTTACCTGTTTGATTCCTTCAAGATCATTGCCCGTGATAATAATATCATCAACATACACACATAAATAGATCACTTCAGATCCATTCCTCTTTATGAACAAAGAGGTATCCGCCTTGCTAGCTTTGAATCCTTGGTCCTGCAAATAAGTCACCAATCTGAAATTCCAAGCTCTTGGAGCTTGCTTCAATCCATACAAAGCTTTCTTTAGTTTGCATACATAGTTAGGATGATGTGCATCCTCATATCCAGGAGGTTGTGCCATATACACTTCCTCAGAAATCCATCCATTCAAGAAAGCATTCTTTACATCAAGTTGATAAAGATTCCAATTTCTAGATGCAACAAGACTTATGAGAACCCTAATTGTAGGCATTTTTGCAATAGGAGAGAAAGTCTCCTCATAATCAATACCATGGGTTTGAGCAAACCCTTTAGCAACTAACCTTGCTTTGTGTCTATTTATACTTCCATCTGGATTCCTCTTGATTTTGTATATCCATCGAGATCCGATTATCTTCATAGATGGCTTGTTAGGTACAAGCTCCCAGGTGTCATTCTCCTTCAAGGCTTCCATTTCTTCATCCATTGCATCTCTCCAAGCTTTCTTGCTTTGTGCTTCTTCAAATGTTGTAGGTTCTTCATTGGTTGAATCCTTTGCAATGTAGATTGAGTGCTTCGTGACCAAAGAAGTATCATAACCAAACCTCTCTGGTTTCTTCTTCTCCCTTGAAGACCTTCTAAGTGGTTGATGTGAGCTCTCGGGTCCATATGTAGCATCCTGCATCTTTGCTTTACCTTTGTTCTTCCATAGCTTTAGTCTTTCCAAGTCTTCTAGGTCAATCTCCGAATCACTTTCTTCAAGCTGCTTTGGTTCCTTTGGTTGAAGTGATGGAAAATCTTCATCCAAGTCATATGGCAGCTTCACTTTCCTGTCATCATCAAACCATGATTTGTTTTCATCAAAAATTACATCTCTACTCACAGAAAATCCTTTATTGGTTGGATTGTACAATCTATATCCTTTTTGGTTTTGATCATAACCAATGAATACACACTTCTCTCATTCCAGGTTTCTCTTGATGTCTTGCATCCCTTGACATGAGGTAAAAGAAAATCAGAGATTGAGTTTAGAATATAGGACCTTGCGAGTGCATCCTTCGAACACCAATTCGAAAGTCCTTCCACTTCTTCATGTGATGGTTGCCCTTTGTTCCTCATGGTTGGCATTGCTTCATCTCCGGATATGAATCCATATAGATTCCTCCCTTGAAGGTAAGCCTCCATCCTTAGAGACCATGCGGGGTAGCTTTTTCGATCCAATTTGTCAATTGTTTATGGAAATCCATCTCCCATGTTGCTTGACTATGCTCTGATACCACTGTGAAGAGAGATGGTGGATGCAATCCAAAGATGAGTAGGTGCTGCTACAACCAGCTTCACACCAGCCAACTGAGACTTCAGAGTTGATTAGTAGACCCTTTGAGCTTCCTAAATCCACCAAAATATCAGCCAAGTACTTTGGAACATGTATTCCAAAAGTTTAAATCAAGACAGACTAGTTGCGAAATGACTAGCTCCCAAAACTTGCTATTTTTGGACATACACCTGCTGGAAAAAATGAACAGTGCTCTCAACCTGGAAGTGTTGGAGTTAGACGTCTGCGGAAGCACGCGAACAGCACAAGGAAGAAGAAGAAGCTTGGAGCACAACACACAAGACTGAATGTATTACTAGAGAATGTACAAAGATAAATAGCCCATTAGGGCAATAGGCGTATATACAAGCCGGGGGAAAAAAACCTCCTAAAGAGGGAAAAAAGTGCCCCGGCGGTCCTAGAGTGTTCACACACATCACTACCTAAATATATCAACAAATCCCCCCTGGGAGTGATGCGGTGAACAAGGAGCTGGCACTCATGTATAAGGAAGTGCCGAGCTATGTGGAAATCACTCCACAAAAGGAAGTAAGCCCAAAGCTTTGCGGAAAGCTTCAAACTTCTCCCTAGGCAGAGCCTTCGTGAAAAGGTCTGCAATGTTCTCCTGCGTGGGCACATATGCCAAGCTGATCTCCCCAGCAGAGAACCTCTCCCTGACATAGTGATAACGCACCTCAATGTGCTTAGTGCGAGCATGGAACACAGGGTTCCTCGCAACTGCCAATGCGCTCTGACTGTCAGTGAAGATGGTGGTGGCAGAAGACTGGCCAACACCCAAATCAGCCATAAGGCGTCTGAGCCACACACACTCAACAGTCGCTGTGAAAGCTGCCCTATACTCAGCCTCACAACTGGAAGTGGCCACAGTAGGCTGCTTCTTGCTCAACCAAGATATACATGAGCTACCAAGCATGAAGCAAAAACCACTGGTGGACACACGAGTGTCATAGCAACCAGCCCAATCTGAGTCAGAAAAAGCATGCAAATCTGGCGGTAGTGATCCCCCCTTGGGATAAAACAACCCAAGTAGCCGAGTACCACTCAAGTAGCGAAAGATGCGCTTAACCGCTTTCCAATGCGTGACTCCTGGGCAATGCATAAACCTGCTCATCTGTGAGACAGCAAACTGAATATCTGGCCGAGTAATGCATAAGTAAATCAAGCATCCAACAGCCTGCTGATAGAGAACAGCATCAAATGCATCTCCAGCATCATGAAGACTCAATCGTAAACCTGTCTCCATAGGAGTGGCAATAGGCTTACAGTCTTCAAGGCCAAAACGCTGCAATAATGTGTCAATATATTTCGTTTGACACAAAGCCATTCCACCATCAACGTGCATAAACTGAATGCCCAAATAGTGATGCAAATGCCCCAAATCAGACATCTCAAATGAGGCATGCAAATCAGCCTTAAAATCAGCAATATGTGTCTCAATAGGACCAGTGAGCAGCATGTCATCAACATAGACAACAATGATCAGAAGCACATCATTAGCACGTTTAACATATAAGGTGCTTTCAGTTGGACTGTTCTCAAAACCATGTGCAATCAAATAGGCATGTATCTTCTCATACCAAGCACGTGGTGCTTGCTTTAAACCATATAACGCCTTCTTTAACCTGCACACCTGGTTTTCATGCCCTTTCTGCACAAAGCCACGGGGCTGAAAAACATACACTTCTTCATGCAAGTCACCATTCAGAAATGCTGTTTTAATGTCCAACTGATGTACATTCCAACCATTATGGGCTGCAAGTGCACAAATGCTCCGAACAATAGTCATACGGCATGTAGGTGCAAAGGTCTCATCAAAATCAATGCCTCTTTCCTGCGCATAACCTTTTGCAACAAGCCTAGCCTTATACCTGTCAACTGTACCATCAGGTTTACGCTTCAGCTTGTATACCCACTTAGTGCCAATGGCCTTCTTGCCAAGAGGCAAGTCACATAAAGACCATGTACCATTCTTCATTATAGCATCATATTCAGATTGCATAGCAGCCATCCAATTTTCTGAATTTTGTGCTTCATCAAAAGAAACAGGCTCATTCTCATCACAGAGACTAGATGCAGCCATAGCATAGCAATCTGATGCAAAGGAGGTACTATGAGAGCCTGAACGAGTACGATATGACAAAGGTGCATCTAATTTGCTATCACGCAAAGTCTGCACCAGCCATTTTGGCATAGTTTTTGCCTGTTCAATATCAGCTCTCTAATCAAATTAGACCAGCGCTAGCCTGTCCACCTGTAAAAAGAGGCATCAAAGTATCATACATGTCTTTGGAGCTAACAAATGTCTCCTTAGTACATGAAAGCAATGGCTGAATAGCATCTTCCACAAAGACAACATCACGGCTAACCAGAATGCGTTTAGTCTGTGGATGATACAGACGATAGCCTTTACTTTCAGAACTGTACCCAACAAAAATACATTTTACTGCCTTATCATCCAATTTTCTGCGATGTTGTTCAGGCACTAATGCATATGCCAAACAACCAAAAACACGCAGATGAGCAACAGATGGCTTGCGGTCATGCCAAGCCTCATATGGAGTGATAGACTGCAACGCTTTGGAAGGACACCTGTTCAGTACATATGCTGCACACATGACAGCCTCAAGCCAGAAACTATGTGGTAAAGCCTGACTTTTGACCATGCACCTCGCCATCTCCATGAGTGACCTGTTCTTTCGTTCAGCAACTCCATTCTGTTGAGGTGTATACGGCACTGTACACTGGTGTTTTATCCCACGTTCAGCCAGAAATGCATTAAAATCTGAAGACATATATTCCCCCCCTCGATCAGAACGGAGGGTGCCCATTTTACATGCTGACAGATTTTCAGCCAAAACCAAAAACTATTTGAAGCACATGAACACTTCGGACTTTGCTTTGAGTGGATATACCCATGCATGCCTGGAAAAATCATCAATGAAAGTCACGAAGTAAAGGTAATTTCCAAAAGAGGGTGTCTGCATAGGACCACAGACATCACTATGTACAAGCTGCAATTTCTGCGTAGCCCGAACTGAACCATCTTTTGGAAAGGAAGAACGCTGCATTTTGCCCAAAATACAGCCTTCACAAACATGTTTTCCAGGTGCCTCAAGTTTGGGCAAAGAGGACACCATTTCAGATTTCTGCAGGCGTAACAAACTAGCAAAATTCAGATGACCAAAGTGTGCATGCCAAAGCTTTGCATCTGACATAGCCTGAGAATCATGAACTGCACATGCCGAATCATTCACAGATCTTTCATAGTCTATGAGCTTATACAGCCCACGACATAAAATGCCAGAAGCAATAATCACATCGCCATTTGAGAGATCATGGACTGTACACCTGTCATCAACAAATTTCACAACCAAGCCAATCTTGGCTAATGCAGAAACTGATAACAGATTCTTTTTGATCCCTGGCACAAATAAAGCATCTGATAAAGTGAAAGAACTACCATCAGCAGTAGTCAGAATGATCTTACCAACTCCCATAACAGGATAAGAGGAGTTATTGGCGCATGTGACAGTATTCCCTGTAGGAGCAGGCTCAAGTGAAGAGAAGAAACTGCGCTGCGAGGTAATATGTTTGGTCGCCCCACTGTCAAAGTACCAAACATCTGAGTCTACTGCAGACATGCACTGATCATGAGAAGATGGGTCAAAACTGCAGACAGTAGTAAACGCCCATTCTTCTTCCTGCACAAGATTTGCAGACTCTGTTTTTGGTGTAGAGGCCTCTGCAACAACCATTCCAGCCTCTTTCTTCTTTGCCTCTTTAGCAGCCAGTTTTGGACAGTTCTTTATGATATGATCATTGCCTTTACAGTACTTACAAAACAATTTCTGCTTTTCTGATTTTTTCTCATCTTTGTCTTGGTTCTTTGAATGTGCAGCATTTGCAGATTTCTGCTTACTAGTAGAAGAGCTCCATTTTCCTTTGCCTTTCTGACTAGCCAGGAAAGCTTGATCTGCAACACGCATAATGGACCTGTTCTGCCTGGACTGATCTTCCT
The DNA here is from genome assembly GCA_020310875.1 of Ceratopteris richardii. Lineage (NCBI taxonomy): Eukaryota > Viridiplantae > Streptophyta > Polypodiopsida > Polypodiales > Pteridaceae > Ceratopteris > Ceratopteris richardii. Next base: position 150,325,062 of record CM035417.1, on the reverse strand, counting down.
GCAATAGTACAGAGACTAATTCCTCAAATGACAAGGCATTTGGATTGCCTTTCATCATCAACCGAAGAGTAGAGGCAAAACTCTGATATGAATCAGGAAGACCATTCAGAACGGTCTGCACAAGTGAGCTATCTGGTATAACCTCATCAGCAGAAATCAATTGTTCCTTCAGGTCTTTGATCTTTGTAAGAAAACTGTCCATAGAATCACCTTCATTCATGTGCTCACTCTCCAACTGTTTTCGGAGGTAAGCAACACGAGCCTCATTCCTAGCCTGGTACAAAGTGGTAAGTGTATCCCAAGCATCCTTTGCTGTTCTGCAAGAGCGAATGTGAGGAATAATGGCACGTTTGACAGACAAAGCTATCAATGCATGTGCCTGGGCATCTCTGCCATCCCAACAAATCTGCTCTGCAGTAGGTGCAACAGAAACAGCAGCACGAATAGGAATCTGCGGAATATCATCTTCGACACCATCTTCATCAGCTCCAACACCTGTATTTGTAGTACCTGTCGTTACAGGTGTAACAGGACGTCTTTCAACACCCTGCACAATGTTCCACAATCCTTTTGCAACCAGTACATGTCGCATCATATAAGCCCATAATGGGTAGTTGGTACCATCCAACTTATCCTCAACAGCCAACATACGGAATACATCACTGCTTTCAGCCATGGCCGGTGACTAAAATACCTTGATGTAGAAAATTGACTGTATCTCAAAAAGTTGAACTGAACTGCCCAGACGAGTTCTCCTAGACCTGTAGCAGACTTCGAGACGCTTAAACTGGCGAACAGAAACTGGTATATACCTTTGGCACAAAAGGACGAAATAGCCTGCACAAGCACTACGATAGTGCGTTCGGAGGCCGAAACGAGCTCAGATCGCGATTTCGGCACCACACAGCAAAGCTGTTTTGATCTCGGAAACACCCTGAGTATGCTCACCAAATTTTGTGCGAATCTGAGATTGCAAACGGAGGAGTGTCGACGGCGCCCTAGAAGAAGCAACGACCTGCTCTGATACCAATTGTTGGAGTTAGACGTCTGCGGAAGCACGCGAACAGCACAAGGAAGAAGAAGAAGCTTGGAGCACAACACACAAGACTGAATGTATTACTAGAGAATGTACAAAGATAAATAGCCCATTAGGGCAATAGGCGTATATACAAGCCGGGGGAAAAAAACCTCCTAAAGAGGGAAAAAAGTGCCCCGGCGGTCCTAGAGTGTTCACACACATCACTACCTAAATATATCAACAGGAAGGAATTAGAAAAATTCCTTTTGGGCATAGCAAATAGACTTAGCAAGCTTTCCAATCCAAGTTAAAACACTTCAAATGATGGACTGAGCACTGAGAACAAGTTTCAACAATTTCTGGAACCTCCCCACAATTCTTGGGGCTCTGCAGAGATAGACCAGTAAGCAGTAAAATGCATATATATCCAAAATTATTACTCCAATGACCTTGAAAGTTTATATGAACAAAGTAGACAGTACAAGATATCCAACGCAAGTAAAATCATTGAAAAAGGTTTAGTAAAACTTGAGATATGACCTTCTGAAGGTATTGCTCTGAGTGAGTATAGCAGAGAACAAAACAGAGAAGTAGATGATAATAAATGTATAGATTCACATATGATTACAACCACATTGGCAATGAATCTTTGCACAACGGGAGTAGAATGATAGAGCTATGGAGTAAGCTCTTCAATCTTTACAAAATGACATGAAGTGGTCACGTACAAGGCTTGCTAATTGTTGGAGATAGACGTCTTCGGAAGCACGCGAACAGCACAAGGAAGAAGAAGAAGCTTGGAGCACAACACACAAGACTGAATGTATTACTAGAGAATGTACAAAGATAAGTAGCCCATTAGGGCAATAGGCGTATATACAAGCCGGGGGAAAAAAACCTCCTAAAGAGGGAAAAAAGTGCCCCGGCGGTCCTAGAGTGTTCACACACATCACTACCTAAATATATCAACAAATCCCCCCTGGGAGTGATGCGGTGAACAAGGAGCTGGCACTCATGTATAAGGAAGTGCCAAGCTATGTGGAAATCACTCCACAAAAGGAAGTAAGCCCAAAGCTTTGCGGAAAGCTTCAAACTTCTCCCTAGGCAGAGCCTTCGTGAAAAGGTCTACAATGTTCTCCTGCGTGGGCACATATGCCAAGCTGATCTCCCCAGCAGAGAACCTCTCCCTGACATAGTGATAACGCACCTCAATGTGCTTAGTGCGAGCATGGAACACAGGGTTCCTCGCAACTGCCAATGCGCTCTGACTGTCAGTGAAGATGGTGGTGGCAGAAGACTGGCCAACACCCAAATCAGCCATAAGGGGTCTGAGCCACACACACTCAACAGTAGCTGTGAAAGCTGCCCTATACTCAGCCTCACAACTGGAAGTGGCCACAGTAGGCTGCTTCTTGCTCAACCAAGATATACATGAGCTACCAAGCATGAAGCAAAAACCACTGGTGGACACACGAGTGTCATAGCAACCAGCCCAATCTGAGTCAGAAAAAGCATGCAAATCTGGCGGTAGTGATCCCCCCTTGGGATAAAACAACCCAAGTAGCCGAGTACCACTCAAGTAGCGAAAGATGCGCTTAACCGCTTTCCAATGCGTGACTCCTGGGCAATGCATAAACCTGCTCATCTGTGAGACAGCAAACTGAATATCTGGCCGAGTAATGCATAAGTAAATCAAGCATCCAACAGCCTGCTGATAGAGAACAGCATCAAATGCATCTCCAGCATCATGAAGACTCAATCGTAAACCTGTCTCCATAGGAGTGGCAATAGGCTTACAGTCTTCAAGGCCAAAACGCTGCAATAATGTGTCTATATATTTCGTTTGACACAAAGCCATTCCACCATCAACATGCATAAACTGAATGCCCAAATAGTGATGCAAATGCCCCAAATCAGACATCTCAAATGAGGCATGCAAATCAGCCTTAAAATCAGCAATATGTGTCTCAATAGGACCAGTGAGCAGCATGTCATCAACATAGACAACAATGATCAGAAGCACATCATTAGCACGCTTAACATATAAGGTGCTTTCAGTTGGACTATTCTCAAAACCATGTGCAATCAGATAGGCATGTATCTTCTCATACCAAGCACGTGGTGCTTGCTTTAAACCATATAATGCCTTCTTTAACCTGCAAACCTGGTTTTCATGCCCTTTCTGCACAAAGCCACGGGGCTGAAAAACATACACTTCTTCATGCAAGTCACCATTCAGAAATGCTGTTTTAATGTCCAACTAATGTACATTCCAACCATGATGGGCTGCAAGTGCACAAATGCTGCGAACAGTAGTCATACGGCATGTAGGTCCAAAGGTCTCATCAAAATCAATGCCTCTTTCCTGTGCATAACCCTTTGCAACAAGCCTAGCCTTATACCTGTCAACTGTACCATCAGGTTTATGCTTGAGCTTGTATACCCACTTAGTGCCAATGGCCTTCTTGCCAGGAGGCAAGTCACATAAAGACCATGTACCATTCTTCATTATAGCATCATATTCAGATTTGCATAGCAGCCATCCAATTTTCTGAATTTTGTGCTTCATCAAAAGAAACAGGCTCATTCTCATCACAGAGACTAGATGCAGCCATAGCATAGCAATCTGATGCAAAGGAGGCACTATGAGAGCCTGAACAACTATGATATGAAAAAGGTGCATCTAATTTGCTGTCACGCAAAGCCTGCACCAGCCATTTTGGCATAGTTTTTGCCTGCTCAATATCAGCTCTCTCATCAACAAGTGCATCATGTAAATCTGCATCAGAAATGGAATGATCTGCATCATCATATGAAACCTGCAAAGGTTGAGAAGTTGCCTCATTAGGACTAGCACTAGCCTGTCCACGTGTAAAAAGAGGCATCAAAGTATCATACATGTCTTTGGAGCTAACAGATGTCTCCTTAGTACATGAAAGCAATGGCTGAATAGCATCTTCCACAAAGACAACATCACGGCTAACCAGAATGCGTTTAGTCTATGGATGATACAGACGATAGCCTTTACTTTCAGAACTGTACCCAACAAAAATACATTTTACTGCCTTATCATCCAATTTTCTGCGATGTTGTTCAGGCACTAATGCATATGCCAAACAACCAAAAACACGCAGATGAGCAACAGATGGCTTGCGGTCATGCCAAGCCTCATATGGAGTGATAGACTGCAATGCTTTAGTGGGACACCTGTTCAGTACATATGTTGCACACATGACAGCCTCAAGCCAGAAACTATGTGGTAAAGCCTGACTTTTGACCATGCACCTCGCCATCTCCATGAGTGACCTGTTCTTTCGTTCAGCAACTCCATTCTGTTGAGGTGTATACGGCACTGTACACTGGTGTTTTATCCCACGTTCAGCCAGAAATGCATTAAAATCTGAAGACATATATTCCCCCCCTCGATCAGAACGGAGGGTGCCCATTTTACATGCTGACAGATTTTCAGCCAAAACCAAAAACTGTTTGAAGCACATGAACACTTCGGACTTTGCTTTGAGTGGATATACCCATGCATGCCTGGAAAAATCATCAATGAAAGTCACGAAGTAAAGGTAATTTCCAAAAGAGGGTGTATGCATAGGACCACAGACATCACTATGTACAAGCTGCAATTTCTGCGTAGCCCGAACTGAACCATCTTTTGGAAAGGAAGAACGCTGCATTTTGCCCAAAATACAGCCTTCACAAACATGTTTTCCAGGTGCCTCAAGTTTGGGCAAAGAGGACACCATTTCAGATTTCTGCAGGCGTAACAAACTAGCAAAATTCAGATGACCAAATCGTGCATGCCAAAGCTTTGCATCTGTCATAGACTGAGAATCATGAACTGCACATGCCGAATCATTCACAGATCTTTCATAGTCTATGAGCTTATACAGCCCACGACATAAAATGCCAGAAGCAATAATCACATCGCCATTTGAGAGATCATGGACTGTACACCTGTCATCAACGAATTTCACAACCAAGCCAATCTTGGCTAATGCAAAAACTGATAACAGGTTCTTTTTGATCCCTGGCACAAATAAAGCATCTGACAAAGTGAAAGAACTACCATCAGCAGTAGTCAGAATGATCTTACCAACTCCCATAACAGGATAAGAGGAGTTATTGGCGCATGTGACAGTATTCCCTGTAGGGGCAGGCTCGAGTGAAGAGAAGAAACTGCGCTGCGAGGTAATATGTTTGGTCGCCCCACTGTCAAAGTACCAAACATCTGAGTCTACTGCAGACATGCACTGATCATGAGAAGATGGGTCAAAACTGCAGACAGTAGTAAACGCCCATTCTTCTTCCTGCACAAGATTTGCAGACTCTGTTTTTGGTGTAGAGGCCTCTGCAACAACCATTCCAGCCTCTTTCTTCTTTGCCTCTTTAGCAGCCAGTTTTGGACAGTTCTTTATAATATGATCATTTCCTTTACAGTACTTGCAGAACAATTTCTGCTTTTCTGATTTCTTTTCATCTTTATCCTGGTTCTTCGATTGTGCAGCATTTGCAGATTTCTGCTTACTAGTAGAAGAGCTCCATTTTCCTTTGCCCTTCTGACTAGCCAGGAAAGCTTGATCTGCAACACGCATAATGGACCTGTTCTGCCTGGACTGATCTTCCTGCAACAGAACAGAGACTAATTCCTCAAATGACAAGGCATTCGGATTGCCTTTCATCATCAACCGAAGAGTAGAGGCAAAACTCTAATATGAATCAGGAAGACCATTCAGAACGGTCTGCACAAGTGAGCTATCTGGTATAACCTCATCAGCAGAAATCAATTGTTCCTTCAGGTCTTTGATCTTTGTAAGAAAACTGTCCATAGAATCACCTTCATTCATGTGCTCACTCTCCAACTGTTTTCGAAGGTAAGCAACACGAGCCTCATTCCTAGCCTGGTACAAAGTGGTAAGTGTATCCCAAGCATCCTTTGTTGTTCTGCAAGAGCGAATGTGAGGAATAATGGCACGTTTGACAGACAAGGCTATCAATGCATGTGCCTGGGCATCTCTGCCATCCCAACGAATCTGCTCTGCAGTAGGTGCAACAGAAATAGCAGCACGAACAGGAATCTGCGGAATATCATCTTCGACACAATCTTCATCAGCTTCAACACCTGTATTTGCAGTACCTGTCGTTACAGGTGTAACAGGACGTCTTTCAACACCCTGCACAATGTTCCACAATCCTTTTGCAACCAGTATATGTCGCATCATATAAGCCCATAATGGGTAGTTGGTACCATCCAACTTATCCTCAACAGCCAACATACGGAATACATCACTGCTTTCAGCCATGGCCGGTGACTAAAATACCTTGATGCACAAAATTGACTGTATCTCAAAAAGTTGAACAGAACTGCCCAGACGAGTTCTGCTAGACCTGTAGCAGACTTCGAGACGCTTAAATTGGTGAACAGAAACTGGTATATACCTTTGGCACAAAAGGACGAAATAGCCTGCACAAGCGCTACGATAGTGCGTTCGGAGGCCGAAACGAGCTCAGATCGCAATTTTGGCACCACAGAGCGAAGATGTTTTGATCTCGGAAACACCCTGAGTGTGCTCACCAAATTTCGTGCGAATCTGAGACTGCAAACGGAGGAGTGTCGACGGCGCCCTAGAAGAAGCGACGACCTGCTCTGATACCAATTGTTGGAGATAGACGTCTGCGGAAGCATGCGAACAGCACAAGGAAGAAGAAGAAGCTTGGAGCACAACACACAAGACTGAATGTATTACTAGAGAATGTACAAAGATAAGTAGCCCATTAGGGCAATAGGCGTATATACAAGCCGGGGGAAAAAAACCTCTTAAAGAGGGAAAAAAGTGCCCCGGCGGTCCTAGAGTGTTCACACACATCACTACCTAAATATATCAACACTAATCGCCTCTTCCTTCTTGCTCCTTTTATAGCTATTCTTGGAGGGAGTTTTAAATTCGAATTCGAATGGCTCCACCTAAAAGTGATCCCCAAAGTTAGGAGATATTCCCTCAGCTCAAAAAGTCGTGGGTTTTGGTAGTTAGAGCCACAAAATTGCTTTTACATCATGCATGAGGTAAGCCATCCTTTTCCTTTTTCTTTTTTCAATTACAAGAGATAAAAATGAACTCTTTTACAAGAGGTGTTCACATGAATACTTATGTGACTTACAAATGAGGATGATATCAAATATATCAAGCATGTAGGCTTGGGAAAAATGCACCAACAGGTCTTTCTATTACTGGGCATCTATCAACATATTGGTTAAATCTTCGGGCAACTGTCTTTATGGTTTCATTTGGGCTTTGTTTGAAACTATGAATTAACAATGACGACTTGGTTTAATCTAAATTCCCCAATAAACTCTTGGAAGAATTGTTCAATATTTCCAAAATGATTTAGATCCAATGGTTGGAACCAAGTCAAGCCGTTCTTGTAAGGGTTAGTCCAAAGGACTCATAATGCACAAAGAAGTCATCCACATGTTCTGCTCGTAACACTTGCTTGAATTCTGCTATGTGGTCATATGGTTTTCCCATACCATCATAGTGATTTCTCATGCATTTAGCCACTTGAATTGGTCTCATCCTCCTAACGGGTTTTGGGGGTCTAAGCATTAAAGGAATTGCTCGTCTAATTGGGTGCATTCCTGGTTGCACATCTGGTTATGACTTTGGTCTGATGGGTGGTGGATTCATGTTGCCTATCCCTAAATTGGTTTGGTTGTGTGAATGTGTTCCTTAGATTGTGAATTGTACATGTGTTTGGCTGGGGATACTTCATTGACTTGTTTGTCCTGACATTTATTCTCCGTTCCTTGGTGGGTTCCAAAAGGATTGTGCAAGGTAGTTACCTACTCTCAAGGAGGGAATACATGCAACCCCATGTATTTCAATTGAGACCTATCGATTTCATTTACTGGCCAATACTTTCTTTGGTTTTGGTCTAGGTATGTAACTCTAGAATCATCTTTCATATCTCAACTCATAGATATTCACTAGGCTTACTTCTTGTTCTCGTGTGGATGAGTCAATTTGTAAAAGGCGGTCTAACCAGTGGATCAGGTATATGTCCAAATCATCTTGAGGTATCAAATCCCCTCTCAAGACTTGAGTTACCACAAACTTGCCCCTTGGGGTAGTCACAATGTCTTCATGGTTAGATCTTCCAGAAGCTCCTTGTCCTTCTAATTCCCCTCTCTCGTTGATCTAATCCAAGTTTTTCGTCATTATGTAGATTTGACCTAATTTGTCCATGTAAACCCCTCCTCCATACTTAACTTCAAGTTTTGACACTATTACTGACTTGGTAGAGTTTACCATTCTTGCCACTGACCTATTTATGTTGTCAAGGTAAATAGGGATTCCTTGCTGATTAGTGGACACATACTGCAGAGAGGTACAATATTCACTCTCAATGGTTAACATAAAATTCTCTTTAGGAACACAACCATGCATGTCCTCTGAGGCCATGGGTAGTTCCTCCTCTGAGTCACTGGATGTGTCCAAGTAGATTGAGTGATGGCTCGCTTGGGCTACACTTCCTACCGATGAGATGATGCTTCTCCAGCTACTTAGCACCCGTCCTGATCTTAAGTTCATTCTGTTGAGAGTTCCATGCTCCACCCTTTTGTCCAAAGCTAGTTTCATTCACATGCAAGTTCACTTATCCCACATGCAAGGGAATTCTCCCAAACTCCATATAAGCAAGGCCTCCCTTCACTCCTCATAAGTCATTCCACTCTAGATCATTGCCAAGAGTGTGCTTCCTCTGCTCATGGGGTCTCCATGCTCATAGAGCATACTTTGTAAGTTCATTTCTATTTATTCCATTAATCATGTTTTGTTATCTTTTGTTCCTTCCTCCTTAGCTTGTTAGATGTGTGCATGTGAGTAGAGTAGGAGTAGTCCTTTTTCATTTCAACATGGTATCAGAGCATAGGTATTATTTTGATAGCATTCCCTCTTAAGTGTTGCATTCTTTAGCTTCTTCATTAACATGTATCCCATTTAATATCTTTTCCAATAAGAGTGCTTTTAAGCACTATTTTGTCTCTTTGGTTAGAAAGATCAATGTTTTTCAATTTTTGATTATGTGGTTTATTCACTTAATCCCTCCCTCCCTTGCATGAGATATTTCTATGTTTAAGAGATCTCTTTTAGAGCACTCTATTAATTCAAATAAAGTGTTTTTAAGCACTTCAATCTAATCTGTACTATAAGTGCTTTTTAGCACTTGTGGTCGTCCTCTTCATCAGAACCCAACGTCCTCAACCTCCTCGCATCATTTGCACCGTAACCATTCTCAGCCTCGCATGTCACCACATCATGGGCAAAGAAGAAGCTTCTAAACTCTCTATCAGCTATGGCACCTAACATGCAGTCAGAAGTGTCACGAATGAAGCATGAGGTGATGTACTGAATATGGCAAAATTGGTCCCATGCATTAAGAGGTCAAAGAGCCATCTCTACCAAGATGATGGTGACCACTTCAAGAGGCACAAGGAGGTAGCAGGACTGACCTCGAAGGTCTGATGCTTGCGGTAGCAAAGAAATCATAGAGAGCTCCACGATGGGTACCTGAAAAGGGCGGTCCAACTCAGCACTTACATGCGACAAGAACACAATTATCTGCTTAACAATTTAGAGAGAGAAAGAGGGGAAGAGAGTGGCTTTCACAAGAATAGACTATCGGATGCTGGAAAGATTCACTGTAATTGTGTCCTCTACACACTATCGCATACGAACAAGTTTCGGAGAGCACCATTGGAGGCCAACTACAACGTGAATAGAAGCTTGCAAGCATGCAGAAGAGTGCATTCTGAAGCCACTATCTTCCAGGCCATAGTATCTGTAGCACAGAGTATGATTTGATTCGAGTACAAGCATGGCAATTGTTCGGACAGATGTACACGCCTTGCATCAGGCTTTGATTCGAATCCATCTAACCTTAGAACCTACACAAGAGACTCGTCGTATGTCTTACATTCCCAGCACTCACCACAGAAGATGGAACATATGCTTCCTGCAAAAAGCAAAAGAGAATGCGTTACACACATCATTACAAGCAGAAGAAGAGTGGGCTTCATTTCTGAGATAACTTGGCTCAAAGATGGTCAGAACAGAAGGAAGCTATGGGCAGATTCATTCCCTCAGCCTCCACTGCTCCGAAGCGATAGAACATTTGCGCCTTTGGTGGCTGGTGTAATTGACAAGGCCAGGAGAAATCCAAACTACAGCGGAAGAGACATGTGCAAAAATAAACATCACCTGCACATCAAGTTCATTTGGTGTTTAAAGTGACCACAGTCAATTTTTTCCTCATCAGATTAGAGATCGGGATCCACGTGTGTTCATCACCCAGCTATGCAATGGGACAAAGTTTTTTGGCAGGCAAATGGAGCTCCTATGAATGTGTTGTCATCGCCAGAGAATCCATCTCAGAACTCGAGACTTTTGGAGATAAAGAGACTTTCAGAGATGAACTTTTCTGAGAGAAAAATAGAGACCTGTAAATGCTTCAGAAAAATGAAGTGTTGCACCTGCCAACGTCTCCAATACAAACTTGTGCAACTTCTTTGGCGTGATTCAATTTCCAGAGAAAATGTGACAGAAGGAATGATGTCACATCATTTTTTTTCCTCTTCCGTATTCTATTATAAGCTGTGCACATTAGTTGGGTAGATGATGTCGATAGCTTTGTTGCTATGTTTGGCTCGTTTTCTCTCACAGCTGATAAAGTGGGCCTCACATAGCCACTGACTCTGCAGGTTTCTTAAAAGAAAAAGGAATTAGCAGAGATTTGTGGCATAATTCCTTTTATATAAGTTTGTAGTGATTTGAATTTGCAATTAAGGGAATGATGTAGTAGCATCTACATCCATTTGTTTTGCACAAAATTTCAGCTCTTTGTAAAGGATTAGACACTACCACATGTATAAGTGGTAAGACCTTCCTTTGTGCTCATGGTATAGTCTTTCTCTCCATTTTCAGGTGACATCGACGAGAACCAAATACTTTGTTAAGCAAGCTTCTCCTTTCGAACCCCTACCTCATTCTTGACTATGGAGGAAAAGAACGAGTCCACGTTCACTAGTCAACATTTCCACACATGGCAAGTCAAAATGCAATATAAGCTCATGAAGAAAGGCCTATGGAGTATTGCTTGCGGCAAGGAGAAGAAACCAACAATGCGAGAAGGTGAAGCTTCTTGGCAACTCAAGGACGAGAAAGCATTATCCACCATCGCACTTGGACTAAGCAATCAATATGTGCATCACATTGATGAAAAGGGCACCGCCTATGATGCATGGGTACAACTTGATCATCTTTTTGGATCTAAAGCCAAATCTTCCAAAATCACCCTCCTTATGAACTTATTTGATCTCAAAATGGAGCCCACCTCCTCTCTAGCCTCCCATCTCAATATCTTCAAGAGTATGTGTACTCAACTTGTTGACATTGACAAAAAGCTTGATGAAGATATACTCATTGCCTTGCTACTACGAAGTCTTCCCCAGGATTCATATGGCCACATCATTACCACACTTAGGCTTCTTCCACAACCAAACCTTAGCCATGTTGAAGCTGCCCTCCTTGATGAAGAAAAGAATCTTCAACACCATAGCTCCTCTCAAGAGAAAGCTTTGTTCAGCAAGAAGAAACCACCTCATCAAAAGTACAAACCATGTCGCTTTTGCAAAAGAACAAATCATCCTGAAGAGAAATGCTACTACAAACCAAAGAAATATGCCAACATTAGTGAAGAAAAAAGTGATGGAGAATCTGATGGGTCACCCAAGGCAACCGTTTGTAAAGAATATCTCTTTTAAAGCATCTCATTTACACCACCTACCCCATGATGTAAACCCTTGTACATGTCTAGGGATCCCATATGTCCCTAGATCCCAACAAAAACAAACTTGGATCCCATATGTCCAAGTTATGTCCAAGGATCTCATATGTCCTTGGATCCTAAAAACCAAATGGACTAAGTGATCCCATATGTCGCTAGTCTCCCATATTAAAAACAAAAGGGCCATCACATGGAGGGGGGGTGTTGGGAGTTCCATGCTCCACCCTTTTGTCCAAAGCTAGTTTCATTCACATGCAAGTTCACTTATCCCACATGCAAGGGAATTCTCCCAAACTCCATATAAGCAAGGCCTCCCTTCACTCCTCATAAGTCATTCCACTCTAGCTCATTGCCAAGAGTGTGCTTCCTCTCCTCATGGAGTCTCCATGCTCATAGAGCATACTTTGTAAGTTCATTTCTATTTATTTCATTAATCATGTTTTGTTCCTTCCTCCTTAGCTTGTTAGATGTGTGCATGTGAGTAGAGTAGGAGTAGTCCTTTTTCATTTCAACACATTCACCCTTTAGGTCTATGTCTTCTCTCCTCTTCCCCTTAATTATATCTTCAATCACTAAAAGTTTTACTTTCAGTCTCTCTAGGTTGTTCGAGACAATACCGCTCCTGGCGATACCTTATTGGTGATACGATACCGCACTTGGCACAATACAATGCCAAGGGCCTACTGTGATATGATACCACTGAGTGGCACGATACAATACCTCTGCTCCACACGATATGATACCAACCTCACCATACGATACCAGGTAAGCTAACGATATGATATATGGTCAGTGCACGATACGATACCAATAGTAGGGACGATATGATACCAGGGACTTCTAGGGCAATACGATGCCAATCCTCATGATAAGATACTAATGTTAACACATGATACGATACTAGCATGCACATGATATGATACTTCTCAGCTGATGATACGATACCTTGACCTAGATGATACGATACCACCAAAATGATAACGATATGATACTTAAGATCGTGCGATACGATACCGGGTGTGCTCGCGATGCGATACTTGGTGGGCTGCGATATGATACCACCACAGGACTGTGATCACGATACCAAAACTTGATGATACACGATACCTTGTCAGTGTCGCAATACCTCAAGTTGGTATGCAGGATACGATACCAGGCAAGTATCGCAATACTAGAGAATTTTGGTATCACGATACCAAAACTCAATCGATCGTGATACTACAACCAAAATTGATTAAATCTTGGAATTTTTTAGTGAAAAGTGTATGTTTCTATCTGCCTTTCACAATTAGCCCATTGTATCACTCAAAAACTTCCTCAAATCTTTTGTCCTACCCCGCAATATCGAATGCAGAGTTAAACACATTTATCAATGCCCTTTTGATGTTTTTTGAGGTGTTAGGTTTGAAGAACTCACCTTCAAGAGTGTCTTGCCTAAGCCTTGTGCTCACAAAGTCAACTATGTGCTTGCTTGCAACGATACCACTCAAGCAATACCAGTCACTGCTCTGCACGATACTTGTTCAAACAAGTGACTGAAACAATGATTTTTTCTTGGGTTTTATGGCCTTGGTTAACCAAGTGCCTGAACTGAACTAGACTAATTTTTTTTGGGATTTTCCTAAGGTGTCCTACTCTCCTTAAACTACTCTCTCTTCCCTAAACCTAAATCTTTCTACACTTCCTCACTCCTAACCCTAACCCTAAAAACTCATTATACACACTCTTAAAGTGTAAAGTAATAAGTGCTTAAATACTTAATGACTTTCCACTGACTGAATTCACCTCTACAAGTATGATTTATTCACTCCAAAGCTATAACCATCATGAAGGCACCTTGATTGCGCAATACACGTTTAATTATCAATCCGTGGAATTAGACATACTAAGTGTATAAAGACATGTGCATACATTATGGTAAGTGCAGTATCTAAGCTAAAAATGCATGTATATTGTCTCAACTACCTCTCCAACTCACTAATTCTCTAAAAATGCATGTCGCGATACCATTTATAGTAGTAAGCACAAATTCAAACTTTTCTCTCAGCTCCAAACTCTGAATGGTCAATAGCAACTTGATTTCGAAGCTCTCGATGAGAACATTGATGGTATTTTCAGCCAAATCTGACAAATGTGCTTCAAGTTATGAGCAAAATAGTGAATGGCAAGAAACACCAACACTTGCTTCACAACTCATTATGGCTCTCACACACACTACAACAGCTCAAAAGCGATGGAAAGGGGTAGACAACAGTCCCACACACACATTTCAAGCATTACACACACACAAAAGCTCTTGGAGAAGAAGGAAATCAACAGGAAAGAGGCAATTTCGAAATCTTCTTCAATTCTCACAATGGCAAAAAAGTTCTTTACAAGAGTCACCAACTGACTTATATACATATGCCCTAAAAATGGTCCTTTCACATAAGAGACATGCACTTTTATTGAATAACTCTAATTTCCTAATATTTTACAAGGATTATGATACAATGATTGGGGTTTATGCATCTAGAGGACTCCTCTAGTGCATTTACATAACTTCAAGGGATTTTCATAGGATTTTGAAGAAGAAAAATTATGTTTGGGGCTCCTCTTTTGTGCTTTTTTACTCTGCAATAGAATGGTTCTTATAGAGGCCTCTACACCCAAATTAGAGTCTGCAAATCTTGAGCAGAATGAAGAATAGGCTTTTACTATTGTTTGCAATTATGACCCATCTTCGCATGAATAGTGTATGTCTGCAGTAGACTCATATAGTGTCAACATTAACCAAGATCGGCTTGGTGGTCAAATTTGTTGATGACAGATGTACAATTCATGATCTGTCAAATGGCAACATCATTATTGCTTCTGTCATTTTATGTCGTGGATTCTATAAGCTCATAGATTATGAAAAATGAGTGAAAGATTTAGCATATGCAATTCAAGATTCTCATGTTATGTTAGATGCAAAGCTTTGGCATGCATGCTTTGGTCATTTGAATTTCGCTAGTTTGCTACACCTAGAGAAATGTGAAATGGTATCCTCTCTGCCCAAACTTGAGGCAGTTGCTAAACATGTATGTGAAAGCTATATTTTGGGCAAAATGCATCATTCGTCCTTCCCAAAAGATGGTTCAATACGAGCTACTCAGAAATTGCAGCTTGTTCACAATGATGTTTGTGGTCCTATGCAAACACATTCTTTTGGGAACTACCTTTACTTCGTGACTTTCATTGATGATTTTTCAAGGCATGCATGTGTATATCCATTGAAAGCAAAGTCCAAGGTGATTACGTGCTATTGGAGTTTGAGGTCTACAAAAGTGCACTTAACCGCCTGTCAATGCTTGACACCTGGGCAATGCATAAACTTGCTCATCTATGAGACAGCAAACTGAATATCTAGCCGAGTAATGCATAAGTAAATCAAGCATCCAACAGCCTGCTAATAGAGAACAACATCAAATGCATCTCTAGCATCATGAAGACTCAATCGTAAACCTCCCTATGTAGGAGTGGCAATAGGTTTGCAGTCTTCAAGGCCAAATGCTACAATAATGTGTCAATATATTTTGCTTGACACAAAGCTATTATGTTGTCAACTTGCATAAAGTGAATTCCCAAATAATGATGCAAATGCCCCAAATCCAAAATCTCAAATGAGCCATGTAGATCAGCCTTAAAATTAGCAATATGCTTCTCATGAGGACTAGTGAGCAACATGTCATCAACATACATAACAATGATCACAAGCACATCATTTACATGCTTAACATATAAGATGCTTTCGATTGGACTATCCTCAAAACCATGCGCAATCAGATAGCATGTATCTTTTCATACCAAGCACATGGTGCTTGCATCAAACCATATAATGCATTTTTCAACCTGCACACTTGATTTTCATGCCCTTTCTGCACAAAGAAACGGGGCTGAAAAACATACACTTCTTCATGCAAGTCACCATTTAGAAGTGCAGTTTTAATGTCCAACTGATGTACATTCCAACCATGATGAGTTGCAAGTGCATAGATGATATGAACAGTAGTCATTCGGCAAGTAGGAACAAAGGTCTCATCAAAATCAATGCCTCTTTCCGGGGCATAACCTAGCCTTATACTTGTCAATTGATCCATCAGTCTACGCTTCACCTTGTATACCTACTTAGTGTCAATAGCCTTCTTGCCAAGAGACAAGTCACATAAAGTCCAGGTACCATTTTTCATGATAGCATCATATTCCAATTGCATAACAACCATCCAATTTTCAAAATTTTGTGCTTCATCAAAAAAAATAGGCTCATTCTCATCACAGAGGCTAGAGGCAGCCATAACATAGCAATATGATGCAAAAGAATCATGAGAATGAGAACGAGTAAGACATGATAGAGCTGCATCTAATTTGTTGTCATGCAAACTCTGCACAACCATTTTGGCATAGTTTTTGCCTCCTCAATATCATCTCTCTCATCAATAAGTGCATCATGTAAATTTGCATCAGAAATGGAATGGTCTGCATCATCACATGAAACCTATAAAGGTTGAGAAGTTGCCTCATTAGGACCACCACTAGACTATCCACCTGTAAAAAGAGGCAACAAACTACCATACATGTCTTTGGAGCTAACAGATGTCTCCTTAGTACATGAAAGTAATGGTTGAATAGCATCTTCCACAAAAACAACATCATGGCTAACCCAAATGCATTTAGTATGTGGATGATATAGATGATAGTATTTGCTTTCAGAACTATACCCAACAAAAATACATTTCACTACTTTATCATCCAATTTCCTGTGTTGTTGTTCAGGCACTAATGCATATGCCAGACAACCAAAAATGCACAGGTGAGCAACACATGGCTTGCAACCATGCCAAGGCTCATATGGAGTGATAGACTACAATGCTTTAGTGGGACACATGTTAAGTACATATGTTGCACACATGATAGCTTCAAACCAGAAACTATGTGGTAAAGCCTGGCTCTCGGCCACACATTGAGGTTCATACGGCATTGTACACTGATGTTTTATCCCACGTTCAACCAAAAATGCATTAAAGTCAAAAGACATATATTCTTCCCCTCGATGAGAACAGAGGATGCTCATTTTACATGCTAACAAATTTTCAACCAAAACCAGAAACTGTTTGAAGCACATAAATACTTTGGACTTTGCATTCAATGGATATACCCATGCATGCGTGGAAAAATCATAAATGAAAGTCACAAAGTAAAGGTAATTTCCAAAAAAGGGCATCTGCATAGGACCATAGACATCACTGTGAACAAGCTGCAATTTCTGAATATCTCGAACTGAACCATCTTTTGGGAATGAGAAACGTTGCATTTTGCCCAAAATACAACCTTCATAGACATGTTTACAAGGTGCCTCGAGTTTGGGCAGAGAGGACACCATTTTAGATTTCTGCAGGCATAACAAACTAGCAAAATGCAGATGACCAAAACATGCATGCCAAAGCTTTGCATCTGACAAGGCCTGAGAATCATGTACCACACATGCTAAATCATTCACAAATTTTTCATATTCTATGATCTTATACAACCCATGACATAATATGTCAAAAGCAATAATGACATCACTATTTGACAAATCATGAATTGTACATCTGTCATCAACGAATTTCACAACCAAGACAATCTTGGCTAGAGCTGAACCTAATAACAGATTCTTCTTGATCCTTGGCACAAATAAATAAAGCATCCGAGAATGTAAAAGAACTACCATCAGTAGTAGTCAGAATTATCTTGTCAACTCCCATAATAGGATAAGAGGAGTTGTTGGCACATGTGATAGTATTCCTTGTAGGGGAAGGCTCAAGTAAAGTGAAGAAACTGTCGTGCGAGGTAATATGTTTGGTTGCCCCACTATCAAAATACCAAACATCTGAGTCTACTACAAACATACATTGTTCATGTAAAGATGGGTCAAAACTGCAAACAATAGTAAACACCCATTCTTCATTCTCCACAAGATTAGTAGACTCTATTTTGGATGTAAAGGCCTCTGCAACAACCATTCTAGCCTTTTTCTTCCTTGCCTCTTTAGCAGCCAGTTTTGGATAGCTCTTTATGATATGACCATTGCCTTACGGTATTTGCAAAACAATTTTTGCTTTTTTGTTTTCTTCTCATCTCAGTCTTCCTTCTTTAATTGTCCAGAATTAATAGAATTTTGTTTACTAGTAGACGAGCTCCATTTACCTTTGCCCTTCTGACTAGCCAGGAAAGCTTGATCTACAACATGCATAATGGACCTATTCTGCCTATACTGATCTTCTCGTAATAGAACATAGACTAACTCCTCAAATGTTAAAGCATTTGGATTACCTTCCATCATCAAACAAAGAGTAGGAGCAAAACTCTGATATCGATTAGGAAGACCATTAAGAACAGTCTGCACAAGTGAACTGTCAAGCAAGACTTCATCAGCAAAAATCAACTAATCCTTCAAATCTTTGATCTTTGTGAGGAAATTGTCTATGGAATCTCCTTCATTCATGTGCTCACCCTAAATTTTTTCAGAGGTAAGCAACACAAGCCTCATTCCTTGCCTAGTATAAAGTGATAAGTGTATCCCAAGCATCCTTAGTTATTCTGTAAGAGTGAATGTGAGGAATAATGGCATGTTTGACAAACAAGGCTATCAATTCATGTGCCTAAGCATCTTTGTCATCCCAATAAATTTTCTCCATAGTAGGTGCAGCAAGAACCGCAACATGAACAAGAACATGAAGAATATCACCATCTTCAATGCCATCTGCATCACCTTCAACAACTTTGTTTGAAGGTGAAATAGGACATTTGTCAATATCCTACACAATATTCGATAGTCCTTTTGCAACCAATACATGATGCATCATATAAGCCCGCAATGGGTAATTGGTACCATCCAACTTATCCTCAACAGCCAACATATAGAATACATCATTGCTTTCACCATCGCCACTGATTAAAATACCATGATGGAGAAAAATAATTGTAACTGAAAAAGCTAAACATAACTACCCATACACTTTTTCCTAAACCTATAGTAGACTTCAAGGCTCTTATATTGGCGAACCAAAAATTGTATATATCTTTGGCACAAAAAGATGAAATTGCCTGCACAAGCATTGTGATAGTGCATTCGGAGGCCAAAACGAGCTCAGATCACGATTTCGTCACTACACAACAAAGTTGTTCTGATCTCCTAATCACCCTGAGTATGCTCATCGAATTTTGTGCGATTGTGAGACTGTGATCAAAGGGGTGCCGATGATGCCTTAGATGAAGATGCGACCTGCTCTAATACCAATTGTTGGAGTTTGAGGTATGCAGAAGCATGCGAACAACACAAGGAAGAAGAAGAAGCTTGGAGCACAACACACAATACTAAATGTATTACCACTACAATGTACAAAGATAAGCGACCTATTAGGGCTATAGGTGTATATTCAAGCCAGGGGGGAAAAACCTCCTAAAGAGGGAAAAAGTGCACCGATGGTCCTAGTGTGTTCACACACATCACCACCTAAATATATCAACACATGCTTCAAATAGTTTTTGGTTTTGGCTAAAAATATGTTAGCACGTAAAATGGGCACACTCCGTTCTCATGGGGGGTATATGTCTTTTGATTTTAATGCATTATTGGCTGAATGTGGGATAAAAAATTAGTGTACAGTGCCATATACACCTCAACAAAATGGAGTTGTAGGAAGGAAGAACATGTCACTCATGGAGATGGCAAGGTGTATGGTCAAGATTCAAGCTTTATGGCTTGAGGCTATTATGTGTGCAACATATGTACTTAACATGTGTCCCACTAAAGCATTGTAGTCTATCACTCCATGTGAGGCTTGGCATGATCGAAAGCCATATATTGCTCATCTACGTGTCTTTGGTTGTCTGGCATATGCATTAGTGCCTGAACAACAACATACAAAATTGGATGATAAAGCAATGAAATATATTTTTGTTGGGTACAATTTTGAAAGCAAAGGATATCATTTGTATCATCCATATACTAAATGCATTTTGTTTAGCCATGATGTTGTTTTTGTGCAAGATGCAATACAAACATTAATTTGATGTTCTAAGGAGACACCAGTTAGCTCCAAAGATGTGTATGACACTTTGCTACCTTTTTTTATAGGTGGATTGTCTAGTGCCGGTCCAAATGAGGCAATTTCTTAGCCTTTGCAGGTTCCACATGATGATGTAGATCATTCCATTTCTAATGCAGATTTACATGATGCACTTATTGATGAGAGTTCTGATGTAGAGGAGGCAAAAACTATGCCTAAATGGCTAGCGTAGACTTTGCGAGATAGCAAATTAGATTCACCTCTATCATATTGTACTTGTTCAGGCTCTCATAGTGCTTCTTTTGCATTAGATTGCTATGTTATGGCTGCCTCTAGTCTTTGTGATGAGAATGAGTCTGTTTTGTTTGATGAAGCACAAAATTCATAAAATTGGATGGTTGCTATGCAATCAGAATATGATTCTATTATGTTAGAATGGTACATGGTCTTTGTGTGACTTGCCTCTTGGCAAGAAGGCCATTGACATGAAGTTGGTTTACAATCTAACGCATAAGCCTAATGGAATAGCTGACAGGTATATGGTTAGGCTTGTTGCAAAAGGTTATGCTCAAGAAAGAGGCATTGATTTTGATGAGACATTTGCTCCTACATGCCGAATGACTACTGTTCATAGCATCTATGCACTTTGCATCTCATCATGGTTGGAATGTACATCAATTGGACATTAAAACTACATTTTTGAATGGTGACTTGCATGAAGAAGTGTATGTTTTTCAACCCCATGGTTTTGTGCAGAAAGGGCATGAAAACAAAGTGTGTAGGTTGAAAAAGGCATTATATGGTTTGAAGCAAGCACCACGTGCTTGGTATGAAAAGATACATGCCTACTTGGTTGCACATGGTTTTGAGAACAATCTAACTAAGAGCACCTTATATGTTAAGCATGTAAATGATGTGCTTTTGATCATTGTTGTCTATGTTGATGACATGCTGCTTAGTGGTCCTAATGAGAAGCATATTGCTGATTTTAAGGTTGATTTGCATGCCTCTTTTGATATGTTAGATTTGGGGCATTTGCATCATTATTTGGGCATTGAGTTTATGAAAGTTGATGGCAAAATAGCTTTGTGTCAAACAAAATATATTAACACATTATTGCAGTGTTTTGGCCTTGTAGACTGCAAACATATTGCCACCCCTATGGAAACAAGTTTATGATTGAGTCCTCATCATGTTGGAGATGCATTTGATGTTGTCCTCTATCAACAGGATGTTGGATGCTTGATTTACTTATGCATTACTCGGCCAAATATTCAATTTTTTGTCTCACACATGAGAAGGTTTATGCATTGCCCAGGTGTCAAGAATTGGTGGATGGTTAAGCACATCTTTCTCTACTTGAGTTGTACTTGACTACTTGGATTGTTTTATCCCAAGGGGGATCACTACTACCAAATTTACATGCTTTTTCTGACTCTAACTAGGCTAGTTACTATGATACTCGTGTGTCCACCAATGGTTTTTTCTTCATGTTGGTAGCTCATGCATATTTTGGTTGAGGAAGAAGCAACCTACTGTGGCCACTTCTAGTTGGAAGCTGAGTATAGGGCAACTTTCATAGTGACTGTTGAGTGTGTGTGGTGCAGGCACCTTATGGCTAATTTGGGTGTTGGTAAATCTTCTACCACCACCATCTTTACTGACAATCAGAGCACATTGGCAATTGCGAGGAAACCTGTGTTCCATGCTCACACTAAACACATTGAGGTGCACTATCATTATGTCAGGGAGAGTTTCTCTGTTGGGATATCAGTTTGGCATATGTGCCCACACAAGAGAGTGTTGCAGACCTTTTCACAAGGGCTCTGCCTAGGGAGAGCTTTCCGCAAAGCTTTCGACTTACTTACTTTTGTGGATTGATTTCACATAGCTTGCCACTTCCTTATACATGAGTGCCAACTCCTTGTTCACCGCATCACTCCCAAGGGGGATTTGTTGATATATTTTGGTAGATATGTGTGAACACACGGGGACCAACAAGGCACTTCTTTCCCTCCTTAGGAGGGGCTTGTATATATGCCTATGACCCTATTGGGTCACTTATCTTTGTACATTCTCTTGGTAATACAATTAGTATTATGTGTTGTGCTCTAAGCTTCTTCCTCTTCCTTGTGTTTTTCGCGTGCTTCCGCATACCTCAAACTCCAACAGATTGCATGTGATATTGTGTATTATCATGTCTACTGTGCATCTTTGTTTTTGTGTGTTTTAGATTTCATACTCTCTATGTATGCATCTATGCAAGATCCTACAACATCATTTGTGGTTACTCGAGGGTAGATTATTGAGTATATCTAATAGAAACTATGATGATACTAGTGAAGGGACCTTGTAAACTCCTCGTCATTTAGACTATCCTTTCTAGATCACAATGAAGACATCCTCTATATATGTATGTGAAAACTTATAGAAGACACAAAGAATGGAGAATTGAAGAGCATGAATCCACTATATATAGGTGTCCAAAAGTCATTTAGTCCTTCACACTCACTAACAATAAAGAATGGCTCATCAAAATTCTCATGTTGGCCAACCTAAGGAAGAAGTTAAATGACTTTGATAACTTAGATGATTGTGCAGGAACCTACAAATATATGCAAAGAATAGAGAAAGGAAAATCATAAATTCATTGTGTGTAGGTTTCCCAAATGACCAGTCCCAATACAATGTGTGATTGATCAAACCACTATATGCTTCATCAGAACATTCATGTACAAGAGTGTCTAATGGCGATTTGGTCTTTCACATAGACATTAGTGGTAACATATGATTCATCCAATTTTTCATGTTAGCCAACCTAAGAAACTATTAGATGACTTCGATAACTTAGTATCATAAGAAGTCATTGTTGCAGAGCTAAAGGAAGCACAAAGCAGAGAAAAAGTTGGGCCCCAAAATTTTTCCGATTTGGACATCATATTTTTGTATCATAATCATCCTTGTAATATATTTTCCATTGTAATGGCACTAGAGGAGTCCTCTAGATGCATCTCCACAGAAGATTAGAGATTTACCCATGTAAAATAGTAGGAAATTAGTCTTTTAGTGAATAAAGTGCCGGTCTCTTGTGTGAAAGGACCATTTTTAGGGCACTAGTATATAAGTCAAATGTGACTCTTTGTAAAGAACTTTTTGCCATTGTGAGAATAGATAGCACAGAAATTCGAAATTGTGTCTTCTTCACTCCATATGTTCTTCTCTGTGAGCTTGTATGCATGTGTATTGCTTGGAAAGAGTGCTTGGGTGTGTTGTCTATCCTTGAGAGCTATTGTTTGTTGTAGGTAATGTGTGTACGAAGTGTAGGAAGTGCTGAAGTGTAGGAAAGATTTCCTGTGACTCAGTATTTTGACCATAACTTGAAGTAGGAGCGTCAGAATTGAGTGAGGCCACTGCCATTGGATGCGTCTTCTCGAGAGCTTCAAAATGCATGTGCTATTCACTATATTTGGAGTTCAGAGCTGGGAGAAAAGTCCAAAATACTGACGGCTGCTGCACCAAGTATCGTTTCGCCATAACCTATAGTTGAAGCTTGTTTGGATAAGTATTTACCTTGATTGTATTCTTGAGTAGTTCACTTGCATTGATCATTGCATGATTGCATGTCTTCATACACTCGGCTAGGTTTGTATACTCTTTGGATTGATAATTAAAAGCGTGTATCCCCACTATATGCACTTGAGAGGGGATTGAGGTATAGTCTCTTTCTCTGCAAGTCCCTAAGTTGATGCTTAGGTCAACACACTTTTTGGTGCCGTTGCCGGGGAGTGACGAATCAAACCGAAGCATTCGTGTGATGGTAAGTAGCTTTTTTGCATTGAAGTAAGAGGAGGAGTGGAAATTTTCTCTTCTTTGGTAAGTCATTTTCAGCCGCACTTGCTACTTCTCATTCTTGGAGTGTGTGTAGTGAGTTGTTAGTCTAGGGAAGTGAGTAGAATGAGTAGAGAAGGAGAAGTTAGGGAGTAGGTCAAGTCCGGAGAGTAGAAGTTAGTCTTTGTTCAGTGAAGTTTTCTTTTTGAAAGTAAGAAAATTCCAAGTATAAAAGCCAAAAAAAAGTCACTTTACAAGTTACTTGTATTTCTGAGCAAGTATCGTGGAGAACCACTGTCGAGTATCGTGAGAGCTGTGGCAGAGATCGCGGACGAGGAACTGAGCAATCTGGGGTTGCACAGAGCAAGGGGGAGTGAGAAAGAAGTGGGATCAACTATCAAGGTGAGCAGAACCCATCTTACTTTTGATTTCTCAGTAAATCTAGACTGCAGAGAAAGACGATCTGCGTCAGGTATTGTTTGAGACTTTCAGAGGGTAAAAAGGAGTGAGTTGAGTGGTACAGAGAGTGAGGAGAGAGGAGAGGGACTAGTAAAACAAGTGCATTAAACCAAAACTTAAAAAATCTTTCCCAAAATTTGTCCAAGGGTCAAGTATCGTTTTGCTCCCGCGGTCGAGTATCGCGATACTTCACAAGTATCGTTTTGCTCCTGTGGTTGAGTATCGCGATATTTCCCTCTGATCGTGTATCGTTTCATACCGATCGCAATACTTGGTCAGAGATCATCTTTTCCAGTGATCGTTGATCGTGTATCGTTTCGTGCCGGTCGCGATACTTGAGAAGTATCGTGTGTCGTGTATCGTTTCGGTCAAAGATCGGTATCGTCTCTCAGAGATCGCGATACTTGGTCAGAGATCGTCTTTGCTAGCGATCGTTGATCGTGTATTGTTGATCGTGTATCGTTTCGTGCCGATCGCGATACTTGGCAAGTATCGTGTATCGCTGGTGCCAAGTATCGTTTTTCCCGAGTATCGCGTTAGTCAAGTATCGTGTATCGTTTGGTTCAAGTGATCGCGATACCTGACAAGTGTCGTGTATCGTTGTTCCAGCGATCGTCTGCGAAA
Organism: Ceratopteris richardii; assembly: GCA_020310875.1. Lineage (NCBI taxonomy): Eukaryota > Viridiplantae > Streptophyta > Polypodiopsida > Polypodiales > Pteridaceae > Ceratopteris > Ceratopteris richardii. The sequence continues at coordinate 150,300,210 of CM035417.1, read as the reverse complement.
GATCGTTTTGTGAGGTATCGTTTTGTCCGGAGTATCGAGTATCATTTTCGTCAAGTATCGTGTATCGTCTGTGTTCAAGTATCAAGTATCGTTTTCATCAAATATCGTGTATCGTTGGGTCCGGAGTATCGTTTGTACTAGAGATCATTTTGATTAAAGATCGCGATACTTAACAAATATCGTGTATCGCTTAGCCAGCGATCAGGTATCGTCTGTAGTCAGAGATCGTGGAAATTGGAGGTTAAGTATCGTGACTTGAAAAGTTATTTTCCGTCAATTTTTAGCCAACATTCTTCCTAGAATTTTGACCCTTAGGGAAGAACCCCAAAGGCTAGAAGGATTGCAAGGGCTGATCAGAGTTGTAGGTGGATGAACCTGAGATTCAGAAGAGTGCTAAGCAGTCAAAGAAGTGTCATATCTTCGGTAGGAAGCGCTGCTCAGGTTAGTCACCACTCTATTTACTCAGAATCCTCTAGTGATTCGGAAGGGGAATTACACATGGCTTCAGAAGACATGCAAGGTCCAACGCCAAATAGGAATTTCATGTCTACAGTTGAAGGGGAGTACCGTACCTCCTTACAATATGTGTCCACCAATGCCCAGGAGATCCCAATCTACCTGGATGGATTAAACAGATCTGTTGCTAGGATGATAACTTCCCAGAATGCCACAATTGTGCCCCGACCTGCTATCAAGTACGAAGGAGGAGCATATGTAGACAAGCTTGGTCATATCTATATTGTGAATGAACTTCCTGAAAGAATCAATGAGAGAGGAGAGTTTGTGGACCCCAACAACTCCGAAAGAACACAACCTGAAGAGTCTATATCTACCCCGAGGGGCAGGTCTCAAGTGTCACGGGTCTTGAGAGGAGATTTGATACCTCAAGATGATTACCTGTTGGAAGTTTATATGATCCATGGATCAGACCTGTTGCTTCAAACTGATTTACCGACTTCAGGGAGAGAAGAAAACCCCATGACGTTTTATGAGTTGAAAGACCCAGATGATGAAACTAGACTTACTTACTTGGATAAGGATCAAAGGAGATATTGGCCTGTGAGTGCCTTAGACAGGGCTCGACTAAGATACATGGGTACGCCTGTATTTCCTCAGAGAGGTCAGGCAACTACTTCACAAAATCCTTTTGGGAATCAACAAGAAACGGAGCAAACCACATCTGGACAGACCAGTCAACGAAGTGTGCCCAACCATACTCATGTACAGTTTGCAACTCCAGGAGTGCACACACACAATCAGACCCACGCAGGAATAGGGAACCAGTACCGACCACCAGTAAGACCACAACCACCGATAGGAAGACAGCCGGGAGTGCCACCATTACGACCAGCTATCCCAGTCTTCCTTGTGATGCCCAGACCACCTGAACCAATGAGAAGGTTGAGACCTATTCAAGTAGCTAAATGTGTAAGAAACCATTATGATGGGCTGGGAGAGCCCTATGATCATATCGCAGAATTTAAACAAGTTCTAAGAGTGGAGCAAGTAGAGGACTTCTTTGTGCAGTATGAGTCTTTTGGGCTCACCCTCACAGGGACTGCTCTAACTTGGTTCCAACCTTTAGATCCCAATCAATTTGGAAACATGGAACAATTCTTTCAAGAATTCATTGGAGAATTCACAAAGAGAGGGATTAAACACAATTCTGCATCTTTAATCCATAGCTTTAAACAAAACCCTAATGAAACTGTGAAGACTGCTGCCCGAAGATTCAATCAGTATGTAGATAGATGCCCAGTAGCTGAGAGACCCACTCAACAAAAGATGATCTCTCTATTTCTAGATGGACTTACCAACGGAACCCTAAGAACACTAGTGTATGTAAAGAGAGTTCAGACTTTGCAAGAATGCATGAAGGAATGTATAGATCTAGAAGACAACCTAGCAGAGGACCTGAAAATATCGCAAGGTAGCTTGAAAAGTGGAGATTCGGCCAGTAACACATCAATCCCTAAAAATAATGTAGAGGAAATAGCCGATTTGGTAGCAAAGAAGTTGAACGTTCAAGGACAGAGGAACTACCCCAATAACCCTATGAGAGTACCCATGCTCAGAAGATGTATGCAGTGCGGAGGTGATCATCCTTCTCACTTGTGTACTAGGGGAGTAGTCCCACCACCTGCTTATGCTTATAATAGACCCCCTATCCCAGGACCTCTACAATATTGCAGTGTGGAACAAAAATATACAAATCATAATACAGAAAATTGCCCTTACAATAGGCAAGCAAGACCAACACAGCCATACATGAGACCTTATGGATACCCTTAGAGAGATCAGGGAGGTGAAACCTTTAGATATCCCACTTATCAGCCACATGCACCAATGCCACGACCATATGCGTATCAGCGATACACCCAACCACAACCTGTACTAGGACAACAACCACCACATCCTCAAAACGTTGTCCCAGTCAAGATTGCTCAACCTGAAGAAAACCTCAAGAGAGCCATAGTACCAGCCACACCTTTGGCTAGTAATGAACCATATGACTCATCTTACGACCATAGTCAAGGAGCATATCCCAATTATGAAAGTTCTATGATTGAATATGGACAACTGTATGAACCATATGCCTATGGGATGGAAGCACCAGATAGTTCATATGGATATGAGCAGGACTATGTGTCATTAATGTACACAGCTCCTAGAGCAACAATACCACCCCGACCCATGAACAGACCGCCTGTACCCAGAGGACCATGTTACAGGTGTGGAGGTGATCACTATATCAGAGAATGCACATTGCCAAACCCACCACCACTACAACGAGTTTGGGAAGGTTACTGTAGTGATTGTGATAAGGAACACCTTTTCAGAGATTGCCCCAAGAATCCCAACAAGGTTACACCTAACGTGCAACTCAATGTAATTGAAGTAATCGAATCGTCAGGGAGTGATAAAGAGTACACAGTACCATTGAAAGCAATAACAAGAGCCAAGGCCAGAGAAACCCCTAATAAAACGGAGGAGAACAACCAAAATAACAGGGAGGTGAACACACCCATCCCTCAAAGAGTTGAAGACTCAGAAGAACCGGAGAAAAGTATTGCAAGTAAAAGGTCCCAGAGATGGAAGCACCGAAGAGATAAGATAAAAGAAAAGAAGTTATTACAAAAGAAGGAAAAGGAGGAAAACGAACAAAAACCCAAAGAAGAACCGAAGAGGGAAGAAGGAAACAAAGATGAACAGTACAAAAAAGAAGAGGTAGAATCAGTGTTAGCAGACCCTATGCCTGAAGAATTAGCCATGTGGATTCAGGCATACAAGGCACGAATAAAAGTTGGACTGAACATCGAACAACATGAAAGAGAATATCCTAGAGGTGACCTAGAGAAGGAGAGGTTGGAGATCTGCAAGAAATTGATAGAAGTTGCCCAACAGACCCTAGAGAAACCTGCATCACCTTTACCCAATACCCGAATTTCTGAAAGAGAATTCCAAGGGTGCATCATCACCCATGACCACGAAAAAATTGAAGTGAGTAGAACACAGAATGAGGAATGTGGTATTGAGAGAAGGGAAGGATCCATGGTTCCCGAAGTAGAAGGAGAATGGACTAAAGATCTATGGGCACGAGTTCAAGAGGACAAATGGAAGAGAGTGGAAGGAGTAGAACCACCCTTTGAAGAACTAGAAGCAGAAAACGAAATAGAGGATTCAATACCTGAACTAAATTCAGAAGAAATTTTTCCGATGGATGCAAGTGACCAAGGAGAGAAAGATGTAAATGAACTGCCCAATTATACAGGGGATTACGAACACAATTCAGAATTGTATCGTATTCCCTCAATGAGGAAACGAGAAACGAACCCATCAGTCCAAACATCTGAGATCATACAACGCCTTAGAGACGTAAAAATCCCTTGTACCCTAACATTCGAAGAACTGTTGAAGGTAAAACCACATTTGAAGGAGAAATTAATCAATCAATGGGAGGTCAAGGAGGAAAAGAAAGAGATAGCAGACGAAGTCAACACGGTGAGAATCCCAGTGGATAAGGTAGGAGACTTTAGTGAGGGAGATGAAGGAAACACCTGCCTTCCAATTACTTATATGGGATACACTACCAAGGCCATTTTAGATTCAGGAGCTGGTGTAGGTATTGCTACCAAAGAAATTTGGGAGAAATGGGGAAAACCAGCGTTAAGACCAACACGCATGAAAATACAAATGGCAGACGGACATACAGAAAGACCCTTAGGATTGTTGGAACGGGTAGTTTTCACTACGTGTGGAGTGGAATTCGAACACACTCTAGCAATTTGTCACTTTGAAAGGCCAAGCAATTATGAAATGATCCTGGGAAGGCCTTTCATGAGACAGTTAAAGGTCGTACAAGATTGGGGAAAAGATGCGGTGTACCTACAACATGAAGGAACCACCACTAGAATTAACCTACATACGTACACTTATCAAGATGTTCCACCTCTACAATGGAATCAAATTCATAAGGAGGAAGACGATCAATCAATTCGTAGTATAGGTTCTAGTGATCAATCTTGGATGAACGAGGAAACTCATCTATGGATATGCCAAGCTGCAAAGAAGGAAGAGGAGAGAAGAAAGGGATGGCAGCAAAGGCAAGGAGTAGCTAGGTCGGTACAAGATCCAGCGTACATGCCTCAAGTCTTTCCAGATGAAGAGTTTGAACCTCATGGTTGGATGGAGATTTTAGCGACCCTTGATGTGTGTGAACGAAGAAGTGATAACTATGAGTGAATGCATTGACGAGGAAGGATATGACGTTAGCCTCTATGTAGTAGTCCTTCAGGAGGCTGAAGAAGGAGAAGTGATAGAGAAAGAATGGAAGGAGGACTATGAGAGCATTGAAATGGAGCCAGAACCGATGGAACCTGAGGATGAAGATCAAAAAATAATGAGCATCACAGCTAACGGAAACTATAAAGAACCTACACAGAAAGAAGAGGTGGAGTTCTATAAAGAGTCAGAGAGTGAAGAAAACAGACCACAAGATCAGTTTGAAGTGCCAGCTCACTTCAAGAAATATGAAGTAGAAGAGAGGAAAATTGCTATTCAAATGCCTAAAAGAGAGGCACAGCCGGGAATAACGTATGACAATAAAGAACAAACCAAGAAGATAGTGGTAATGTTGGAGGAAGGAGAAGAACGATGCACCTTCATAGGACAGGATGTCTCAATGGAGGAGGAACAAGAATTAATACGCCTCATAAGGGAATATCGGGATGTCTTTGCTTGGACCTATAAGGACTTGAAAGGTGTAGATCCATCTATATGTGCGCATAGAATTCCCATGACATCTGAAGCCAAACCTTCTAAACAAAGACCATACACTTACAATGATGTGTATTCAGCCAAAATAAAGGAAGAAATAGACAAATTACTAGATGTTGGATTCATATACGAGATTGAACACACAGAATGGGTGTCACCTTTGGTGGTAGTACCGAAAAAGAATGGAAAGTTGAGAGTGTGTATCAATCTAAAGAAAGTAAATGCTGCGACCATAAGAGATAGTTACCCATTACCAATTACGGATCATCTCTTGGAAAGAGTAGCAGCGAAGGAAGTCTATAGCTTTCTGGATGGCTTTTCAGGGTATAATCAGGTGGCCATTGCTCCTGAAGACCAACATAAAACCGCTTTCGCAACAGAATGGGGAGTATACGCCTTTAGAGTCATGCCTTTTGGTCTGACTAATGCCCCAGCCACCTTCCAAAGATTGATGTGCCATGTATTCAAAGAATTCCTAAGAAAAAGTATGGAGGTCTACGTGGATGATCTTTGTACTTACTCAGCTATACGATCAGAACATATCCCAGAGCTAGAGAAGATCTTTGCCAAATGTAGACAATACCGAGTATGTCTCAACCCAGAAAAGTGTGTCTTCATGGTTAGACAAGGAAAAATATTGGGACATATTGTCTCTAAAAACGGAATTTCAACTGATGAAGACAAAATCAGGGTAATTCTGGATTTACCAAGACCTAAGACTGCTAAAGAAGTTCAAGCATTTATGGGACATTGTGGATACTATCGAAGATTTATACATATGTACGCCATAATTGCTAGACCTCTTTATGCATTATTGACACAATTTAATTGGACCGAAGAATGTGAAAAAGCCTTCAACGAGTTAAAGAATCGATTGAGTTCAGCACCAATCCTTCGAGTACCTAACTGGAATAAGCCGTTTCACATTCATGTGGATGCTTCCAAGTTTGCCATTGGTTGCATCTTAGCTCAACAAGCCGATACGGGAAAATTAGACCACCCTATAGCCTATGCTAGTAGACAATTAAATCAAGCAGAACGCAACTATACCACCACAGAGAGAGAAGGCCTAGGGATGGTGTACGCAGTCAAAAAGTTCAGACTTTACCTGTTGGCAAACAAATTCAAATTCTTCATCGATCATCAAGCCCTACTGTACCTAGTCAACAAGCCTTGTAATACAGGAAGACTAGTACGATGGTTTTTATTGCTAATGGAATTTGATTTTGAGGTAGTAGTCAAGAAAGGAAATACCCACATAAGAGCAGACCACTTATCAAGAATGACCCATGGAGAACCACCTATAGGAGTACCAGATGATCTGCCAGATACGTACCTTTTTAACCTGGAAGTATGTCCTCAATGGGCAGAAAAGTTGATCCCTATACTTACCCATGGACCTAAAGATGGGATCACGCCAAACCAAACCCAAGACCTTTGGAAGACTAAAAACCTTCATATCATTGCAGGAAGTTTATATCACCAGGATTCAAGTGGATTATTAATGAGATGCGTGCAAGAAGAGGAACAAGAAATGTGGCTTCAAAAAGCACATGTAAACCAATGGAGAACTCATTTGAATGAAAATGGAACGTGGCAAACACTCAAGAGATTTGGCATATATTGGCCAACCATGCAAAGAGATGCACATAACTATGTATCAACCTGTCAAACCTGTCAAGAACAAATTCCAGATGAGAACTCAACTTTATTCTATTCTACAATAGCACTAAGATGGAGCATGCCACTGGTAAAGTTCTTGAAAACTCAAGAATATCCCGAAGGAGCTACTTCAGCAAGGAAACGTGTGCTTGAAGAACAAAGTAAGTATTATGCCATTATAGCAAAACAACTTTTTAAACGAGGGAAAGATAACCAATTACGAATGTGCATTCACGAAGACGAATATCTTTCTGTTTTAGAGATGGCACATACAGGAGCTGCAGGAGGGCACTTCTCAGCAGATAAAACAGCAAAAATGATCCTCTTTGCTGGAATGTGGTGGCCAACTCTACATATGGATGCTGAAACGTATGTACGAAGTTGTGATACTTGCCAACGAACCAAATATCCAATTAGGAGAGATGAGATGCCACTTAAACCCATGATGAGTGCCAGAGCTTTCACCAAATGGGGAATAGACTTCATAGGACCTATTAGCCCACCAGCAAAAGGATCCCATGCCGAGTATATAATTGTAGCCATAGATTATCTGACCAAATGGGTTGAAGCAAAAGCAACCAAGAAAAATGACGCAAGAACCACAGCCAAGTTTCTCTTTGAGAACATTTTCACTAGATTTGGACTACCAATAGAGATTGTGAGTGATAGAGGTACGCATTTTATGAATGAAGTTATAGAAGCTTTATTGAATGAATTCTTAGTAATTCATAAGAAATCAGCTCCTTATCACCCACAAGCCAATGGGCAAGCCGAGAGTTCTAATAAAATCTTGTGTACAGTTCTCACAAAAATTGTTAACAATGGTAGATCAGATTGGGATAAGCAGTTACATCATGCTTTATGGGCATTTCGAGTAGCCTATAAAACCGCCATAGGCACTACTCCTTTTAACTTAGTATATGGACAAAATGCTATTTTGCCAATTGATTTCTTAATTCCCACTCTAAGAGTAGCAACTGCTTATGAGTGGACGGGCCATGAACTGTCAGCTCAATTGGATCAAATAGAAAAGCTTCACGAAACTAGGTTACAAGCAGTAGCAGGCATTTATGCTGCTAAACGACGACAGAAAGCCTACTTTGACGCGCACATTAAGGACAAAAATTTGAAGGAAGGAGATTTAGTTTTGGTATATACCTTGAAACAACATGCTAAGAAGTTACAGAAGAGAGGATATGGCCCATTAATCATCAATCATATATCGACAAGTGGAGCTATCAGCTTAGCAACCTTGGATGGGGATGTATTACCAAACTATATCAGTGGATGTAGAGTAAAAAAATATCTAGAACCATTGACCGAAGAAACAATGTCTCGACTAATCAAAGGCAAGAATAGACGCATAGAAGAGGAAAGAATATGAGAAGAAGCGAGACAGGAAGCATTGGAAAGAATAAAGAAACGGAAGGAGTGGATGAGAGAGCGAGATGAGAGATATCGACTAGGAGAAGAACTCATCCCGATGGCTAATTTTAAAGCCACCCAAAACCTAGGATCACAGAAAACCCAACCATATTTAAATCTGGGAGCAGGTAGAACGGAGTACCACTTAGTGGATGCTCTCATTGACACAGGAGCTGCTGTAAGCTGTATCAAGCTTTCTTTGACCCAGAAATTCCAGGAGGAAGTACGCCCATCAATGGCACAATTGATAGGAATCGGAGGAACAATTACTCAATGCATAGGTGAGATCACCTTACCTCTACATCTTGGCAACAACACCATGGAACAAAGGTTATTAGTGTGTCATGATCAGGATTTACTCGAAGAGGTAGTGTTAGGTCAAGACTGGATTTACGAATATGAGGTGACCGTTCAATTGGCTTTAGGATACATCTCAGCCAGGATAGGACATCGCGAAGTATTCAGTCTACTCGACGAACGACCAATCAAATCTGTGAGCATAGAGCAAAAAGTTCATTCTAAAGAAAAAAATCATGAATGTATGTTCACTAGCACTATAGAAACACCTTCGTCAAGTACTATATGCGAGGACACATTGAATTCTGCGTGCACACAATTTTCTAGTCTAGCAAGTCATGAGAGTGTTAATCAATCTGAAACTGACCTCAGTGAAACACAATGCCTAAAAGAGACTACTCCTCCGAGTAATTCAACATCTGTACCTATGAAAATATACCCTATTCCGTACACTCAACAAGCTTGGATAAGGAGAGATCAAGTGAAGGAATATCTTCGACGCCAAAAGCACAACTGACATCAGAACAAACAATCAAATGAGAAAACAAATCAGTCGGAACAACGAAGTCATCGACGAATTGCTACAATATGGATTCCAAAGAAAGTAGTAGCCGCTCAACAGGATCGTTCTCAAATTTGGATTCCTAAGTCATGCGTTCCAAGGAAACTAAGCCGAAATGAAGATCCTCGGCACAAGAAGAACCAAGATGGTCCGCAAGCAAAACAGCCACAAAAAAGGAGTTACTGGAGAAAGAAGGAGTCTGTAATGGCAACCCGAGCCATTCCGAGATTTACAAATCAAATAAAGCAGACATACCACAAGAGAAAAACCACATTCATAAAAAAGGTGAAGAATACACTACATCCCAACAGAATGAAGCAGATTTGGTTGCCGAAAGACAAGACAGCCTGCATACATCAATCGGCTCCTTCCAGATGCACACATATGGAGTTATCAGTACCCATAGTATGCATGATAGGGCCACCTTACATGGCCAAGCATTCGGCACATCCTCCTTCTATTTCAGGATAGTCAAGCACATTTTCCTCTTGGGAAATAGGAGTGCACTTGTACATACATTGAGAAAATCACTCCACAAATAACAACTGCTTCAGCTATAACCTAACCTTTTTGTTTCTTTTTCAGATGAAAAATATGAAAATACCTAAAAATATGACAATACAGGTATTACCTTTCTCACACACACGGGAAAGGGGCGACACCATTCACTCGGAGCAATATCGAGCATATGACAAACAAATAAAGGAGGATTTCGGATAATATATGGCCACTAATTTATGCTCTATATTGAGTGCAGATGGCATCAACTGATTCAGCAGCTACACAAGAGGAAGAGGCCCAGCTTTTCCCACTCGAATCAATTACAAAAGCAAGAGGTCACTGGTTTCGGGATGACCAACCAGTGTCAGATCTCATCTTCATGGCAACTATCAAGATTATGGATACAGATCACTATTTTCCAATCATGTCATAGGATTTCAAGACAATAATACAAGGGTTACCTCATATTGAAGACGTATGGACACAAGCAAGCATAGAGGCATTTCTCAAATTGCCAATCTATGTTCCAGACTTTCAAAGATGTGCACAAGTCATGAATACCATGCAACCGGCTGCAACAAAAATATCAGTCCCAGAGGCACGAGTATTGGATAAAGTAGGGACATGGAAAACCATCCGATTCACTCACGAAATAATCAATGAAGCCTTTGGATGGAATCAAACAGGAATTACTAATGTCAAAGAGGAATGTCATGACCCGAAGAAGAGGTCCTTCTTGGAGATTAACAGAATAGACATTGAAGATGTTGTCCGCCTGGTGCATCAACATTTTTGTTTCCCCAATATGCACAGATACACGGCTCCACAAAAAATTGTAGTACAACTATTGTCACATGCCATGCGACAAATAGGCAACAAAATTAATTTAACAGGGTATGTCCAAGAACGGCTATTTGAAGCCCAGAAGAAATGCAGCCATAAGAAGTTTTTGAATGGCAGTTCTGCATTAACTTTATTGATATATGAAGCTCTCGAGATGAAAAATTGCTTAAGGGAAATGCCGACCTCAAAAGGGCTAGCCAAATACGCAAAATCTGCTATGGTCCCTAAGAAAAAGAAAGCAGTCATTGTGGTTGAGGAAGCTGGAACAAACAAAAAAAAACCAATGAGGGGTACAAAGCGTTTACGGGAGGAGGAAGCCCAAGCTACACCACAATCAAAGAGGACTCATCTCTTATCGAAGATCACGACAGCTCAAATGCCTATTACAAAGAGAGATCTCTCCGCTGCCCTTGAAGAAACACATCAGTACATGCAAGGGCAGGTGAACTTAAACATTCAAGGTCATCATTATAGGCAGGCAAGTCAAGAGAAACAACAACGGAGTCCAGAGAAGAAACCAAAATAGGTTGGAAGATACAAAGAACTAGGGATAGATGATTCCAGCACCAATACCAATTCCAGCCTTGAAAAAGATACCTTGGATACCGATATACGGACAGAAACTCAAGAAGAAGAATGGAATGAGATCGATCAAGTGGAAGTGATGCCAGGAAATCATAAAGAAATGGAACAGAATGTAGAAGGTCCCATTGAACCGGAGCATGTCATTCAGTTGAATGATACTACAAGGATGAGCATCAAGGAAGTTCCCACTGATGCTACTTATGTAAAACCACCTATCAAAGAGGAAGTCCAAACTCCAGCAAGTAAGGAAACAGAGGAGTTACAAAGCAAAGAACAAATTGTGATCGAGGTACCGGATAACACACCTCAAGAAAAACAGGCAAACATGGGGGCTGAGCCAAGGATCCAGCTTCAGATTAGGCAGCCCCATGACACTACATTACATATTGCACAGGGCAAAGATATTAATACCGGCAAAGAACCAAGCATTCCACAAACATGGCTGAATGTGGATGTCACTCAGTTGAAGCCGGTAGTCAGGCAAATGATTCAGACAGCCATGGACACTCAACAACAGTTGATGGAAATAGATGCCGACTATGATCAGGCAAGAAGAGAAAAGAATCAATTTCAAATCATGAGTGAGCAACTATCGGCACAATTGATTGAAGCACAAAAAGAATTGGCAGTCAAAAATGCAGAGGTGCTGGCAATCAAGCTACAACATGATGCATCCATCGCTCAGAATCAACAGATGCATACACAACTAACAGAGTTGCAAAGGTTACACGATGTGAGCGAGGCTGAGAAAGAGAAAATGAAAATGAGAAGCATGCTATTAGAACAACAACTCAAGTTGTATATGGAAGAGAACGACAGCCTCCGCAACAGAAATAGAGAATTGATGAAGTCTTTATTATATGATCAACCAATCGTACAACAAGAATCCTCATAAATCAAAGAAAAAGAATTAAGAGAGCAGATAACACAACATGCAGAATTGCTGCGACAAGAGCAAGAAGTAAGAGAAGAATCAGAACGGAAGTACACTCAGGAAATAAGTGAACTCAAAAAGCAGTTAAATATAGCACATGGAAAACTGGCCACAAGCTACAGTGAAAACATGGATAATGTAGCTGACATTGGTAAAGAATTGCTGACCACAAAAGAAGCACTCAGCACAGCCATGCAAGAAGTAAAAGATAAAGAGGAATGCATAGCACAATTAAAGACTCAGATAAAAGAGAAAGAACCGATCGGGACACCAGTAGTGCCGGCTAAGGAAAATCCTACTGACGAGGTAGAGGTAAGTCCTCTATCTCACCCGATCTATAATTCTCCACTACATGAGCAGTTGGCCGACATACATGACGAACATCCAATGCCCTATACTGCAGAAATAAGTCAGAAGGAACGGGCACTAGTGGTGTCCCGGTTAACGGAAATTTTTGAAAATGAAGTGGTCAAAGCTATGAAAGAGGCAAAGATAAAAGGTAAAGACTTGGACAAAATTATGAAGCCATTCAATATTCCATACGGACTCTTGAAAGAGAGAACCAGACGTTATATAACGAAGATTACACAGAAGAGTCCAGATGAGCAGCTGAATTTCAAACACGACACGTTCGCATACACTCAAGCAGAGTTTGAAGCTGCGCAACCAGTGTGGCGACGGAAATTTTTGGAGAAGCATCCCATACTACGGGTGCATTGGCAAGTAGCGCCATATGCATTCCAGGTAAACCCTTCATTTTGTCCACTACCACGCAGAAGGGATAACAAGGAATTTTTGGATTTGCAACGAAGCGGCATTATAAATAAGCAGTGGCTCAATTATCCTATGCTTCCGAGCCCGCCACATAACTACTTGCCAACGGAGGATTATATGGTCAAAACCATCGAATATTGGCTACAGAATTATGCGATAGTACCTGATTTAACTGTAAAAATGACCAATAAAATACTTAGCATGATCCTTACAGTCTTGAAGGCATTCAAACATGCGGCTTACACCTTTTTGAACTTCATAGGTATTAATCAAGGCACGGACATCCTCATTTCTGATCTATCCGTTATGCCTAGCAGACCAACAATAATGGCATATTTTTCCAGATTAATGTTCTTGCCAAGTGTATATATGCAGACTTTCGAAGAAGCTTTCTTTACAGGATTTTTTGAGATGGATTCAGAAATTTTTTTGAAGATGTCATCCAATTTAAATGCCAGATTAGTGGCATATGAACTTAGCTTCTTCGCAGATCACAGACAGCCACCCAACGATGGTGTGAAGGCAGAACAATGGAAACAACTCATGATACGTGAAGCAAATCTGCTAAATGATACAGAGCAAAGAGTATATCAAACATACGCCCGTCGCTTATCAAAGCCTGTCAGGGACGACAGAGTCCAGGAGGGGGGCAGTGTTGAGGGAGAGTCAAGTAAGAAGAAAAAAAGAAGAAGACAACGAAAGAAGTAGCTTCACTAAAACGAAATATCCGAAGACATATCTCTACAGGAAGCCCCGCAGGGGCGCATTACCCATCTCTGCACAGAGCCCCGCAGGGGCACGCATCAGGCAACAATGCAAGTCATCCAGGTACAACACGGTGGAAGAAAGTGAACAGGCTCAAAGCAATACAACGGGGTCACATGTTTGCAACCAGGACAAATCACAATACTACAAGCAAGACATAGGTCACTGGTGGCGTGCGTGGCAACCCAACTGAATACAGCAACCCAGATATGTGATATACGAAATACCAAGGGGCACAAACAGAAGCTAAGGACATAGATCGGACAAAATAACAAATTCTCTAACGATCCTTATTACTTCTTCGACCATTGGGTGCGTGTATTCAGAACTCCTAAAGTAAGCCAAAAACAGAAGCAAAGGACAAACCTCGGATAAGATACCCAATTGTCTAACAGTCCTTATTGCTTCTTCAACCACTGGAGGCGTGCGTGGCAACCCAGAATTAAGGAACCTATAGGTGAATTAGACTGCAAAATATCAGGTAGTCAGTCTAACTCCAAGGGTTGCGGGCAAGCAAGTCGAATGCATCAAACCAGGACAAGAAGTAAAGCCTGTCAAGGGACGACAGAGACGAAGAGGGGGAGAGTGTTGCAGAGCTAAAGGAAGCACAAAGCAGAGAAAAAGTTGGGCCCCAAAATTTTTCCAATTTGGACATCATATTTTTGTATCATAATCATCCTTGTAATATATTTTCCATTGTAATGGCACTAGAGGAGTCCTTTAGATGCATCCCCACAGAAGATTAGAGATTTACCCATGTAAAATAGTAGGAAATTAGTCTTTTAGTGAATAAAGTGCCGGTCTCTTGTGTGAAAGGACCATTTTTAGGGCACTAGTATATAAGTCAAATGTGACTCTTTGTAAAGAACTTTTTGCCATTGTGAGAATAGATAGCACAGAAATTCGAAATTGTGTCTTCTTCACTCCATATGTTCTTCTCTGTGAGCTTGTATGCATGTGTATTGCTTGGAAAGAGTGCTTGGGTGTGTTGTCTATCCTTGAGAGCTATTGTTTGCTGTAGGTAATGTGTGTACGAAGTGTAGGAAGTGCTGAAGTGTAGGAAAGATTTCCCGCGACTCAGTATTTTGACCATAACTTGAAGTAGGAGCGTCAGAACTGAGTGAAACCACTGCCGTTGGATGCGTCTTCTCGAGAGCTTCGAAATGCATATGCTATTCGCTATATTTGGAGTTCGGAGTTGGGAGAAAAGTCCAAAATACTGACGACTGTTGCACCAAGTATCGTTTCACCATAACCTATAGTTGAAGCTTGTTTGGATAAGTATTTACCTTGATTGTACTCTTGAGTAGTTCACTTGCATTGATCATTGCATGATTGCATGTCTTCATACACTCGGCTAGGTTTGTATACTCTTTGGATTGATAATTAAAAGCGTGTATCCCCACTATATGCACTTGAGAGGGGATTGAGGTATAGTCTCTTTCTCTGCAAGTCCCTAAGTTGATGCTTAGGTCAACACAGTCATCATCCAACAAATTTCTCCAAAAAATATTCCAAATGAGTCAAAAGTGATAGAGCGCATTTTAATAAAGTATCTTCATAATCGTTTATACAAAGAGCGCATGGTTAAAATGGAAAGATTCAGTTGATGTGAATGAAGATTCAGTTGATATGAATGAAGGATGAGATTCGTATTTTAAATGAGAGGTGAACATCATGCTCCATATGAAAGACCATGGAGATCAAGGGAAAGCCCTTATATATAGATATAAAGATAAAGTAAACTTTTAAGGATGAAAATGACTGGGCCGTAAATCAAGTTAAATCTAAGGTTCTTTAGATAACTTGTCAAGCAAAGATCTTAACCTAGTGGTTAGGTCCAAAGTATGTGAAGGAGTAGGTCTTAGGTTCAAGTCACATGAATTGCATGGGGTTATATTTTGCCAAGGACCTTCAAGGAACTTCTAGAAACACTCCACTAAAGTTGATTCACAGTAAATTGAGTGAACTAGGACAGATGGATGACTTCCTAGTAGAAGACTCTAGATTAGCTAGGACACTTGTGAGTTGAGATCACACTTGCACATGTAAACTTGAGACAACTATAGATCCCACTTGCAAGCCAAGAGCTTTATATATATGGCTAGGATGGGAGGAAATCTATCTTTCTAGCACATATGTGAATGCAAATTAGGTCCCATGATAGGCAAATTTTTTTCATTTTTAACTTCATGGATATAAATAATAAAGTTGGTTCAATGTCATTGCACTGTTTTTGTGCAAAACGCCCTTCAAAGTACTTTAATGGCCCCTCACAAGGAGATCATAGCCATTTCATTTTCTTATTGTCAAGGTTTCCTTTAACTTGCTTTTGATCTCCCATATCCTTGTTTTTAAGGATGTGTCTATATTCTTTAAGTTTCCAAAGAAATTTGAAGAATTTGCATTGTCGAGAGTTTCATTCCGTATTGAGATTGCATCTTTTTCCATATCACTAGCATGCCTTAATATTGTGCATATTTACTTTTGGAATATGACTAAAATGTTGATATATTTAGGTAGTGATGTGTGTGAACACACTAAGACCGTTCATGGACATGTCTAGCCAAAACTTGAACTCAAGACTTCCTCCCATAGCTTCAAAGCGTCAACCACTAGGTTATATATATATATATATATATGTTTTCGTGTTTTTATGTATGTACATATATCTGTGTATATGTCTTTGTGTTTTGATGTATTATACATGTTTTTGTGTGTTTATATATATATATATATATATATATATATATATATATATATATATATATATATGTGTGAGTGAGAGAGAGTTTGTCTATGTGGCTTTGTGTTTGTGCTTTTATGTTTGTATGTCGGAGAAAAACACAATCGGGAAATCCCTGTCGCGATAAACATCTTTTGGATTCGCTAACGAAGGAAGAAACAACGTCCTCTAAGCGGCGACAGTAGCAAAAGGCATTCCCGCGTGTGACCGACAGGGAGAGCGTTCGTGGCTGCTGACGCATTCATGGGTACGTACGAGCAGAGCCAAAGCGTGCCTGCTTACACGGGCAATCCCTACGATCAGAGCTACTACGTCGGGACGTACGATCAGAATCTTAACACCCCCGCGCAGTTCTTCCCTCGCCTCAATGCGATTCCAGCACCAAAGGATACCTCTCGGAAGAGATCCTTACAGGAGCAAGAGGGAAATGGTGGGCCTGGACCTGCGAAGCGTCCGGCTCTTGCAGCCTCCTCAGACATTGTCTACCGTCTCCTTGTCCCTTCAAGCAAAATTGGACGAGTCATTGGAAAGCAGGGGGCACGAATCCGGGAGCTGCGGGAAGCATCGGGAGCTCAAATTAAAATTACTGATCCTCTTTCTGTGAGTTAACTCGCAGTGACCTTTATTGACCTATCATCCCTATGCGTAGGGGCGCATGGAGACATATGGAAAGAGCTATGCATGTATATGCATACATATGCATATGTTTGTACACCTCTGTCCATCTATGAATTGGCATCTATTTACGTATATATATGCGCAGTATGGATGCATATGCGTATAAATACACGAATGTACACATGCATATGCTTTATAAATACGCTTGCATGCATTTAATTTTTTTGTTTTTTGGGTTTAAACATAAGTCAAACTGTCTCTATTCTTCATATGAAGTGATTGATTAGATAAGAATCCATCTAATTAGTTGTTTGTCCGTACCATCTTTACTTTGGGTCTATTCATGCTTTATAAGATCCTCAAGAATCAGAATATTAGTTGAGCTGTCTATGCTCTCTCCATGAAGTAATTGGGGAGATAAAGTTTCATCTAATCAGTTGATCAGATAAGCATCCATCGACATCATTACTTTCTTGCACCGTCTTATTTGAGCATCGTTTTTGTATTCATCGTTTGTGCACAGTGCTGTAGGAGTGTGTATGAGGTTAATGATTTTCAAACCCAAGATTTTAGAAATAAAAAGAGTAAAAGAGAAACATTGGACTATTTACTAAATGAATTCATTAAAAAAAGCATATAAGTACATGAAACACGATCTGAACTGATTGTAAATAAACTTATGAACGAAACAAATCAAAAAGTATTTTTTTGAGATCTGAGTATATGAAAAATGAAAATCACAAAATATTCTCTAATATGATCTGACAAAGAAATAACAGCAGAGTCCATGGGACTATGTAGTATGCATTACTAGAGAGTACTTATTAGTGTTGTGGCAACCATTGGTAGGGGATTTCCTACGTATAGGAAAAGACGTGTGTACATGTCATTCTCGAAGGACTCATTGAGTGCACATTGGAGATTGTGGAGGTTATGTTAGGAGAAAAACATGCCCTTCTTTGGGGTAGGCTGATCGTGAATGGCATATGTTGGTTTTTAAGGCCCACAATCAAATTAGAGATAGAAATGAGATAGAGACATGAGAGAGAATAGATGAGACAATACAGAGATGGAGCAAAGCTCCACATATATTCAATACATCCCAAAATATGAAGTACATGAATGTTACAAAAAAACATAAAGATTGCATATAAATGCATCAATCTTCAGCATATCTTCGTAACTTCACAATCTCCATGAAGTGTAGATGATCTCCTCCAGGTATAAAGAACTTCAAGCTCATGACCTCCTTGTTGTAGAAAAAAAATCATAAACCTTAGCCGGTGCTCATCCTTTGAAGAAGTTGAAACCCTAGCTCCACTCCACAAAGTTGCAGAAGACCTCCATTGGGTCTAGCTCATGTCTAGCTCTCAAAATTGAGTGATCTGTGCGTTATGGACCTCCTCCTTACATAGTTTTTTTATTGTAGATGAAAAGCAACATTGAAAAGCACTTGAAAAGCTTAAAAAAGAAGATCCCAAAAATTGCGGCAAAAATCTTGTCTGATCTTTTGGTATTGCTTTTTTTTCGTTAAAAATTATTTTTGGTATTTTTTATATTATTTTGATGTTTTATCATAATATATAAAAGAATTTGCTTTTGGCTTCAAACTATGCTTTTAAACTTGATTTTGATCTTTAACCTGGAAGTAGGGTGTGATCTTTGACTTTCCAAATGTGGTCCAATTTTAGTATATGATATATCATTAGATAGCTCTTAAGTAGCACATTCCAAATGTATGATAAAAAATTTCTGCATATTTTGATCAATTTTGACCTTGGTTGGTTGAATTTGTTTAAAACTGACCAAAACTGATAATATGTGCAGTCCCTCTTGTGGAAGGTTGCATTTCCATTAATCCCCGCCTAACTTGACACAAGGGGAATATGCCAGAAAAGGTATATATGTTCTGTCGGATAAAAAAAAATACTATAGAATGATGTTGCTAGCTGAAACGTGATAACGATTAAGGTATGTGTAAAGATCATGCCAATGTCCATAAGAATACATAAGCCTCTGGACATGAAGAGCACTCCATACTATAGAAAAGGAGAACTTCTAAATTCTTCTAATCCAAATACTGGCATGGAAGGATAGAGATAAGGAAAGCAAAAGATAAAGTATAGACTTAAATATATTTCCTCAACTATCAAGGTTGGCTAGGCCTATCAAGTATCAATCATATGCTCTCATCTACACCTATCCACAAAGAATGTATACAAGAAGTTGCAAAATTGTCCACCATAAGGTTTTGAATGTAGATCTGTTTCCTCTCCTTGTTCATAAAAATATATGCCTTGATAATCTTGCAAATCATCAAAAATTTTGATATGATTTATTATGGTTGATGCTAAGCCTCTTTGAGTGCCATTGCAGCCACGTGAAGCTCAAGCTCGTCAGGGATGACTATCCCAAAGATGATGATGAAGCCAACTACATGAAATGTATTTTGTATGCATCAACTCGTGGTTCACTTATGTATCCCATGGTTTCCACTGCCAGACATTACTCATGCAGTGGGAGTTAGCAGGTTTATGACTAATCTTGGCAAAGCTCATTGGGAGGCAATCAAATCTATCTTGAGATATTTGAAAAGGACCAAAGATAAATAACTATGCTATGGAAATGGTCCATATGAGTTGACATGATTTTGTGATTCATACATGGAAGGCGATGTGGACACTTGCAAGTCCACAAGTGACTATGTATACTAATACAACCTCGAAGACGGTATTATTTCATGGTGTTTTAGACTTCAGAAGATAGTTGCATTATCTACTACAGAAGATGAATATATTTGAGCCGTAGAGGCATCGAAGGAAGCCATTTGGTTAGCCCTCTTATGCAGTGAGTTTGGGATGCATGAAAAGGCACCTGTCCTTGGATGCGATAGCTAGAGTGCCATATGTTTGGCAAAGGATGCCATGTTCCATGCTCACACAAAGCATATTGATGTGAGATACCACTTCATCAAAGAGGTGTTAGAGGATGGTTTGAGTTTTGATCAAGGTCAATATTTCACAGAATCCTGCAAATGCTCACAAGATGCAAATTGAGTAGAAGTTACAAATGTGGAAGACAATGTCTTCTAGAGATTATAATTTCGTGATGAGTGAAAACATCTTAGATTTGCAACTATTGAGTTAGTGATGAGTCTAGGTATGCTAGACGTTCACTTTATTTTTAGGTCCTGATACCTATTGTATTTGTTATATGGATGTTAGCCAAGATAGACATGAACAAGCCAAATATAATAGAATATACACAAAAGACTCATAAGCACCAAAAAGAGAAAGTGAAGGGTAATACTATGGAGAGGTTTAGATTGAATATAGACTCCAAAAGCAACCTCTCACCAGAGAGTATGAGAGTCATGAGTATACACTATTCCAAGTCCTCCAAGACCTAAAGAGTATAAGCATACTCTAACTCCAACCCCAACTCCTACAAAGCTTCATATAGAGCATCTCATGTAGGTGTGTGTATGAGAGAGAGCACGCTCACCCATAACAAAGCATTTAAGTAGAGCTCACCCAAGTGCTTGATACAAAGTCACTAGGGGACGGGGACGGGTCCCGGGAACGGTGGTGTCCCCGAGACGGGGACGGAGCCTAGGGTGTCCCGAGGATAGGTTCCTGGGACGGCACCAAAAAAATGCTGATTTTTCCAAAATAATGAGATGAAAGTCATATACAAATAATTCCTCAACATATGAAATGACCAATAAGAAGATAAACATAGAAAAAAGATGTTTTTTAAGTATAAACAATGAACATATAGGAAGCATGTTGAGCCGTTGACAGTTGAACATTCAAAGTTAGTAGTTAACTCTTACTCCAAGAGTGGAGTGGAAACTTAAAAGTGATAAGTCTCATCATTCATGTATTTCATCATGTCAAAAAATAGATTCTACATCTTCGTCATATCAAAAAAGATGTTACATCATGAGATAAAAAGATCTTATATCATCCGATCGATGGACAAGTGTCAAAAAAACTACATATGATGGGAACATAAATGAGAAATGTAAAAGGCTACAACATAAATGTGATGACTATAGAGAATCCAAGTGGGGAGTCACAGTGACAGACTCATTTTCTGCAACACAATCAGCGGTTGCTGCAGCTTCATGTTCTTCATTTACCACTTGGTCCGATCCGTGCTCTAC
Source organism: Ceratopteris richardii (assembly GCA_020310875.1). Lineage (NCBI taxonomy): Eukaryota > Viridiplantae > Streptophyta > Polypodiopsida > Polypodiales > Pteridaceae > Ceratopteris > Ceratopteris richardii. The sequence continues at coordinate 150,279,053 of CM035417.1, read as the reverse complement.
CTCCCATTCTCTGAAAGGATCTCCCTCCATGCATTGCGTCCGTCGAAGCATCCTCAAATTTGCACTGACAAAGACAAGATCACTAGCATGCTGCACACCAAGATTGTTCCTCTTCTTAGAGGCTACATGTCCATACACACTCCATAGTTGCTCAAGGCAACTCGTGGTGCAAGCTTGGCTAAGTATCCGAATGGCCAATTGTCGAAGCTCTGGACCATCAAAACCAAAATCCTCCCACCATAGGGCAACACCAACACGTAGCATATCCTCTTGGGCATCTGCACATGCATATGAAGCATCTTTCCCTGTTCTATATTTGGATAACTGATCTTTGATAAGCCGTCTAGCTGCACTATCTGGGACAAATCTCTCTAATATGATCCTCCATCCATTAGCTACCTTTGGATCTACATATTGCTTTTTATCTTGGAATTGTGGATCCAACATGTATGCTGCAGCATGAAGTGGAGAGTAGTATGCATCCCATCTGCTAACACAAATAGCTGAAAGTTCTTCATACCTATCATTATCATTCACCAATGTTTTTAGTCCTTCAATTGTGTGATCCATAGCTTCGTACACTTTACCAATACATTATACATGGCTCCATGGAATCCACAATTTTCAATAAGTGCACACGTGGATGAACAATATCCACGATGTGAGAAATGTTTTCCCACTATGATGTATCATCAGCTAATCTTCTAAATTGCTTTCCTGTCGAAGTAGAAGCTTCAGGCATCCTCGCGAATTCATCACTCAATAAAAGCCCTCTCAAGACGCCGCTACATTTTGCAACTCGGTGTAACATACTGAAATTATATGCAAACCTTGTGTCTGAGTACTTGAGCAAAGCTAGAGTAGATCTCTTGCTAAACTCATTCTTCACACGAGTATGGTTGTTGATGAAGCTAACCAATGAATTTGCCTCATTGATTGTAGGCAAGATCCAATCCAAATTCCCAATGTCTTTGAGAATATTATTCAAACAATGAGCCATCAGCCATGCAAAAACAAACAATGATATGAGGATACATATTTTCAATAACTGCACCTGCAACTCTATTTGCAGGCTCCCCATCTGCCACAATGCAAACCACATTTGATGGTCCCACAATCTCTATGGCACTTGCCCACTCTGAAGCAAGTACATCAGTTGATTTTCCTATCTCGGATGCATCATGTGATGAGATAAAGTACATCTCCCCACGAGAATAAGCCACCACTCCATGGATAGAGCATCGTTGGACATCACTCCATCCATCCACAAGCAATGATACTCCATTCCTTTCCCATGATCCCATGATTTTTTAATGGTCTCGCATGCGGCTTCGACAAGCTTCTTCTCGTTCTCCAATAAAGTGGTGCGCAAGCTCACGGAAGATGGAGGCACATAGTGTGCTCCATATTCACCAATCGTCTTTACCATATCTTTGAAATATGGTGATCTATGAAAAAAGTTAAACAATAAGCTTTATAAGTAAGGGCTTAACCGTTATGGAAGTTTCAAGTGAACTTTGAAGTTTGATCAATAAATTACCAAATATTGAAATAGAATAAAAATTCAATTCTTACCGAGCCGCATTGAAAGCCATGTGGTCATGGTAGAAAAAACGTGCCATGGCAGTGTCCACCTCCTCTTTCAAGTCGGGATTCCAATTCTCATGCAATGTTTGTTGACGTGATTGACGTACATAGGGCATTCCCGATGGTGTGGAAGAACTAGGAGTAGGATGAGGAGTGGAAGTAGGAGTAGGAGTAGGAGCACGAACCGGAGCCGATGAAGATGATGCTCTTGAAGAGGATGGCATAGAAAACCTCACAAATGATGCCGGGTCGATAGCTTGTGAAGCACGACGAGCATGAACTTGAGAATCACTAATAGCAAGTTTGTTGAGTAATTCTTGCTTCTTCTCCGAAGTGATTGCAGAGCAAAATCTTACTTCATGTCCACGCTCATGAAGTAAATGTGCACGCACCTTGTTTGCTCCACCGGTACTTTTGTAGCCACATAGCTTGCAACTCGACGGTCTTGCACCATCACCTTCTCCGGCGGATACGGGAGAGTCCACCTCTTCCCACCATGTCCATTTGCTTGTAGCATGCCTCCTCTTGGTGTTTGACACACTTGTTCGCGATGAAGAAGCCATAGGACTGTAGGAGAGGAGAATACTATGAGGAGATAAAGATCAGCCCTTGAATATGCAAGGGATGAAGATGACTCAAGCCTTCAAAGTTCACACACACGATACTTGCAATGAAGGCTCTACGTGAGCTTCTAGCATGAAGAGCTGAAATTGGGGGGGGATTTATGTTTGTGTATGGGGCCTAGGAACACTCTAGAAGCCCTCCAAAAAGGCGCAAAACTAAGCCTTCAAAAATCGGAGCCAAAATTTGATTTTAGAACTTGAAAAAAATCCCTCCAAAACTTCCCGCCAATCGGCTGCCGTCCCCGATTCCATCTGTCACCTTCCCCATCCTCGGGACACGTTCCCGGGGCGGATCCTTGTTTCAGGTCAGCTGTCCGGGACGTCCCCCGTCCCCACATGGTGTCCCGGCGTCCCTAGGACCCGGGGACGTGTCCCCATGTTACTTTGGCTTGCTATGTTGAAGAGCAAGTAGCATGGGCTATTTATACAGGTGGGCTTTAACCAATTTTTAGAGAAAGCAAGAGCGAAAAGCTATGAATAACATGGTTTGGAGATTCTTAAGGATTGCGAAAAACCATAATTTAGTTATACATGGTGATGGTGTGGATATCATAGGGCTTTGGACATGATTCTTGGGTGCATTGGGTTTTAAGATGATGTGGCAAAGTTTGGGACAAAACTATAAGGTGTGACCAATTTAAGGGAGTTTTTATTGTGATGTTGACTTTTTGATCAGAAATTAGGGTTTGACTTTCAAGGCTGAAATAGGGTTTTGTTGATAATGTATTAAATATGGTTGGATTGTTCTCTTTGAGTCTTCATGAATACGTGATTCATTTTTTTATGATCAAAATGTCAAATGTTGGCCATTTTCGACATTTTTATGACCTAAACCTAATATGGAACTATGGTATATACACTTAGGATTTATGAATCCATTTGCTACTATTTTCTATAATCCCTCCCCCGAAATGTCAATTGTCTAGTGCGAAGAATAAGAGTTAATTTAGAAAGATGTTGGAAATCATATAGCCTTCTTTTTCTAACAAACTTTCAATGATATATGAATCTCTGAATTGGTAGATACTTTGAAGTGTATTGAAGTATGAGTTTTATGTTGTTTTCTGAAGTCCAAAGATATGGTCAAATATGAAACCGGAGTTCCATAGATTTTCGAACTTATGGATAAAATATTGTCTTTTGAACTCGATGAAAATACTTCTGTCACTAGAGTTCAAGGTGGCTTGAAATTTATTCCAAGAAATTTTAATCTTCGAGCTTCATGTTAGATTTGTACAAAGATTTTGTCCACAAGCTTATCAAGAAGATATTAGATATCTTTCTATCATAGAAAACCTATAGATATCTTTCTATCATAGAAATCCAACCTTCAATTTCTATCTTTTGCGTTTTCTTCAAATATACCTATTTTTTCTAACAAAAAGTTAAAGCCTCAAGTAGATATCATCAATAAGTATGTCACAAACCAAAGATACATTCCTTTCTTGCAAATTTTGTAGAGATATTAGTAGAATAAAATCAGTTTAAGTAATCGCAAGCCAAGAGAAGGAAAAAGTGCAAGTGAATCATGTGAAAAAGTTTGGATACTACAAGATGTGTGAGAGCTCTCTGAAGTCAAATGAACTGCAAGGTCCACATTACAAACACTAACATGATCAAAAGAAGAATCACTAAGAAAGTTTATACGTTCAAATTTCACAATCACTTAACATGGATTTTTCTTTTAGACTCATAGATGAACAATTTTTTTGAGTATGATGCATGCTATAGGCAAATACATGACATCAAGGAGTAGGAATAACTCTTTGGAAACAATGTTAGAATGCTCAATTTTGTCAAAAGTTCCAGCAACCCTAATTTTTGGATCTAGTCAAAATTTGGTCAAATTTTTTATTGCACCATTGGAAAGTACTCATTGAGAGCTTTCTTGCATTAAAAAAGTCAATCAAAAGTCAAACCCTAATTTTTGCTTTAGAGTTGTTTTTCATCAAATTTTGGCCCATGGCTTAGATTTAAAGCAGAAAAAGCTGAGGATCTATGACCTTGCTTGAGTCATGAAAAACTGGTTGTTTCACTTTCGAATAACCCCAATCTTACCTTTGATGGTGTAAGGGGTTCTATTTTGAATGAGGAAATCGAGGAAGGTTAGTGGAGAGGGAAGTGGTTCAACTTCATTTAATTACTTTCCAATGAATTTTGAGAGGTTTATGCATTAACTTGGATACTGAGAAACTACAAATTGTATAGCATCCCATTGCATGACTATATCTTGTAGCGTGAAAAGGTTTTGACTTTGCTTCTTTTTATAAAGGAACATTAGCATCCATAGGAGTTTGCATAGATTTTGAATCTTGCATTCCAAACCTTTCTAAAAGTTTCTCAATGTATTTTTGTACTGTCATGGATATACAATTTTCCTTGTGAATAAATTCAATGCCAAAATAATAATGTAGAAAACCAAGATCATTTTCTACTTTATCATGTCGTGTGTACGTATAGTTGAACCATTGAGGGCCATATGATCATTCTGCTTGGAATATATCTGTTCACTAATAAAGCACATAAAAATGCATTATTATTACTACTATTATTATTATTTGTATTATCATTATGATATGTATAAAGGTGGAGATGCATAGGACTACATTGCACAAGGAACAAGAAAGAGGGGTTAGGTGTTGGAACTTGGCACACAAAAACACACACACACACACACACACACATAATCAAATACAATTGCTTGTTTGCTTTCTGCAGATCTTGCTTGAATATAAGTTTTTGATGCGTATTTGATATTGATTTTTTCTTGATGATCTAAGTGCCATATATATTTCAGAGGATTTCTTTTTTTGGATGGTGAACTTGACTTGCTTAGAATATCTTATTGCAGTGTTAGAATCTGACGGAAATGGTTATAAACCATTTTTCTATGGCTCACGTTGTAAAACTTTATACTTATCATAGAGATTTTACTCTTATGTGAGTGATGTGCAGCGTGGTTCTTTGCTTTTCAGCGTTCAACTTTACAGATTATATTTTTTTGGATGCACAGATTTGGAACACTTGGATGATGTCTCGAGGGTCTTAAATTGGTTGAAATCTAATGATGCTAGGTTCTTGTCTTGGATATTTTTCAATGTCTTTATTCAACTACTTAAAGCCTGTTATTCATAGATTGTTTAATAAAGGAAAAATGGAAAAACATCCTCAAGCCATGTTCAACAGAATGGCAAAAACATAAAAGGATTGTTCTTTGAAGATAAAGCTCCAGGTTAGGACATGTGAATGCTTCAACGGGACATGAGGCTAGGTCCTACAGATGAATGAAATGATGTAATTCACCTAGGAAATTTCTGTTTGAAGCCTTGTGAGAGTCACTGAATTTTGGCTATATAGTCCACATATAGCTGTACTGGAGCGTATTTAAAACTAAAATTGATAAGACTCTTTTAATAATGGTCTTTCATTCAATAATGGCTTCGCATTTGTGTGTGTATGTGTTTTTGAATAGAAAGGAGAGGAACGTGTGATAATGATAACTTCTAAGGAGACTGAAGGTGAGCTATGTTCAGCGGCAGAGCTCATGCTGATTCGAGTGGCAAGTTTAGTGGCAGATGTAAGTTTTATATTCTGTGATATGTTTGATTTTTTCTTAAGACGAAAAATTTACGTGTACTCATCTGTACATTGTTGCTTGTGCTGACAGGAAGAAGAAAGCAGCTCGATGATACCGGCTGGATTGCTAGTCCAGCCTCAAAGTGCATCCAATCTATTGAGAATAGTAATTGGTCGCTCTCAAGCTGGATGCCTAATTGGTAAAGAAGGTTCAATCATAAAAGAGATCAGAGAGAAGAGTGGGGCATTGGTGCGTGTTATGCCGCCAGAGCAAATGCCATTCAGCTCAAGCATTTCTGATTCTGATCGCCTTGTGCAGGTAGCTTTATTCTGACTGGTTTCTTGTGGTGCTGCTTATTGCTTGCCTACATAGTTAGCCGACACGACTGTGATTTGTTTTGAAGATGCTGAGGATCTTTGTTAACTACTGCAGTGTATGAAGCATCTGCAGTATATTACAATTTAAGGAAGTGAATTTTCACGATGTTCCATTCATTTTTGCATCTCAAGTAAAATAGCAAGTTCTAGGACATTTGGAACATAGTATGTTTCATATGAAGTGATTTTGCATTCATTCTAGTGGACTTTTGAAAATGGAGAAGTACTGAGCATTAACACAAACAAATTTCATCCTTTGAATTCAGTTTAGAAGAGATCTTATCTTTGATTAAGATCATTATAAAAGTTATGTTATGAATACCTTGGCAACATGTCTGAAACTTAGCTGAAAATTGAAATAAGACCTGGAGGTGTTGCATAGAGACATAAGAAAGTAAACCAGAGATAGACCAAAATCTATTGTTACTGAACACAAATTATTGCATTTTAGGTACTGGAATATGATGTATATATTGTAATAAAGGAAGAGAAGAAAGATCTCATGAGGAAACCCAGCTCATTGACCTTTTTAAGAAGTCTTAGTATGAAGAATCATTCCATTAGAGCCTACAACTAATCTAGGGCAAAGATGATGCAGATTCCATAGCTCCTTTTCCAAGCTATGCATGATAAAATTTGAAATATGACACTTTTTGTTTGGACAGACATAAAAAGTCAAAAGTGCAGTATTTCATGAAAAACTTCATCTTTCAATTTTAGTTTTCTGAGAAAGACAATTATTATTCTGCTTTATTCAACTTTTATTTTCTTTTTCTTTGTCTGGGATGCTTTATCATTGTCTTAGATTTTTACCAAATTCGCATCTTATTATGTTTTTGTGTTTGTGTTTCATACCTTTTGTTTGTGAGTTGAGATCAGTCTGAACTTATGAAGGTGTATATTGTGCTACTAAGGCCAATCATTCAATTCGGTGGCAGTCAAAATTGCAAAATTCTGCATTCCCAGACCATAGTGAAGCTCTCGTGCTGCTGAAACCTACACTTTGTACATGTGTACATAATAAGCACCTTTTACTGCATTTGCAAGTACAAATATGTGGATTAAGAATACATACAATCCTAAGTTGTCTGTGATTTACTCAACAGTCATGAGCTTCTAAGTGTAGTAGTTATATACTCGCACAATCACCTAGCATGCCAAAGTTTGTAAAACTCATTACGTTCAACGATGAGTTGATGAGTGTATGGGCATCCCACACATTATATGGTGCATAAGGCTTGGCAATAGAAGTCAGTAGATGAGGCTGAGCAGTTGATTATCTTGATTCTCTTAACTCATTGAACTCTCTCTCTCTCTCTCTCACTCTCAAGTCTTTCTTTTTCACTCGCATTCTGTCTTTCACTCAAGTAGCTCACAACTTCATACACACAAACACACTTCCTTTCTCTCTTTCTCTCTCTTGGGTGATGAGGACATACTAGCACATGCTAGCACTTGGATAATGAAGAGCCAAGACTAATGTGTGGGCCTTGGTTGCACTAATGTAGAACAAGTTGAGGTGCACAAACTTGGGGAATAACTTGTGTGTCGAGATAATGGCTTAACATGATAACATAAAACCAATTTTTAAAACCTCGGCATTTGACATCACACAAATCGAATGCATGTACGAAATGGATGTCGATGCTCATAGAAAATTTGTTGGAATTGGAGTGGGCCCTTAATAATAATAATCACAGGTTTATAGGGTCTTCCAACAAATGAACCTTAGGATACACACCTTAAGACTCAAAATGAGATGAGTGAGAGATAGAGAGAATAGACAAGATTTTAAGACTCAAAATGAGATGAGTGAGAGATAGAGAGAATAGACAAGATTTTCGAAGTGTAACGACAAGCTAGAATGTTTACCTACGCTATCTTAATATTAATGTCAAATTACAATGTGTGTAGATGATAAAAATTGAATATGATCTTAAATACAAAATCTGAATCTAGGCAGAAATTCGGGAACCAGATACAAGAGTTTGTGTGTAAAGTTCCTAAGAGGTATGTAGAAAGTGTGTGTGTGAGAATGGAGTGCTTGAGAGTTCTGTAATTGATATGACCAAATCTATCATGCCATAACTTCGTATTCTCCTTAGGTGTAGAAGACTTAGCAACATTAGCATGACTAATTTTGGATAACATAAACATGCCACTTTTGTTTTCTCCTTGAAGTAGATAATGCTCCTCATTAGGTGAGAGGATCTGATATGAATCTTTCTTAAAAACAACTTTAAAACCATCTGCCAAGAAAGTAGATATAGAGAGCAAATTCTTCTTCATTTCTGGAACATAAAGAACATTAGAAATTGTGAAATTCTCACCTGCATTTGACTTTAGATTCACTTCTCCAACACCTAGAACATCCAAATCATGATCATATGCAATGGTCACTCTTCTATCTGAAGAGTTAGTAAGAGAAGAAAACGCCTTCCTTCAACCTGTCATATGCTTTGTAGTTCTAGAATAAAAAATCCAATGATTATCAAAGATTGCATATAATGCTGTATGATCAAAAGATAATTCTTCAATACTAACATATGCATAAGTTTCTTCCTTAAAAACTTACGTTTCAACTTGTCTTCAACATTATTACATGAAGCTTTCTTCTTCTCATTATAAATCCTCTTTCTGCATTCTTCTATGAAATGACTTGGTTCCTTATTTATGGCGAATTCTTTTCTTTGAAATAGATGTAGTAGAAGACTTTTCTCTAGGTGTAGAGGAAGTAATAGAAGAAGGAATGGAAGGTTTAGGAGTAAAAGACTTACTTTCCTTTTTAGATTGTGGACTTTCCTTCTCCTTCTTTGTTATCTCCTTCTTCTTCTTACCCTTTGATGATGATAACACGGCTTCATCATTCTCTTCCATACTCTTTTGTTGATCTTCATCTTGAAGTAACAGGAACTGCAAGTCTTCAAATGAAAGTTCTCTATCTCTTGTAGAGAGAGATAAAGAAGTAACAAGAGCACGATATGAAGATGGAAGTGAGTTTAGAAGTGTATTTATCATCTCTTCATCTGAAATATTGACTCCAACATTGAGTAACTGATCTTTTAAGTCTTTTAGCTTCAAAATGTGTGACTGAACTGACTCACCAACTTTCATCCTTGTGTTAGCTAGCTGTCTCCTTAGATTAGCTTTTCTAGCAGGGTTCCTGCACTGGTAGAGATTCTCTAACTTCAACCAAGCTTGATGAGAGGTTCTCCATGACTTGATTTGGGGTATCCTCTTGACTCCCATAGCAATATATGAAAGTGCTTGTGCATCTCTTGAATACCTTCTGGATTGGTCTTCTGGAGGAAGTATTATGATAGTATCATAGACTCCGAATAAGGAAAGAGTTTCTTCTTCTTCTTTAACCTCTTGTTGAGCAAAAATTGGAACATCATGTCTTCTAGAAGATGAAGCAACATCTTCTCCTACTTGTCTTGGCCTTCGATAAGTACTATTGACAATATTCCATAAGTCTTTTGATACTAACAAATTCATCATCATAAAGCTCCACATTTGATAGTTAGACATTCCTTCAAGCTTATCTTCATTCTCAAGTCTATAATCACTCATCTTGTTAAGGGTGTATGTCAACTATGCTTTGATATCAAATGTTGGAATTGGAGTCGGCCCTCAATAATAATAATCATAGGTTTATAGGATCTTCCAACAAATGGACCTTAACCTACATACCTTAAGACTCAAAATGAGATGAGTGAGAGATAGAGAGAATAGACAAGATTTTCAAAGTGTAACGGTAAGCTAGAATGCTTACCTACACTATCTTAGTGTTAATGTCAAATTACAATGTGTGTAGATGATACAAACTGAATAGGAGCTGAAATTGGTTACAAAATCTGAATCTAGCCGGAGAACTAGATACAAGAGTTTGTGTGTAAAGTGCCTAAGAGGTATGTAGAAAGCTGTGTGTGTGAGAATGAAGTGAATATGAACAGTTTAGAACTGTTTTACAGCAAACAACAAATCAGCATAAAGCTGATGGTTGGCTGTCAAAATCTTCTCCAATGTTGCACCAAAGGTAGAGCACACCTCCTCCAAGTGTAGAAGACCTCCAACTTGCGTTGAGCACTTGTGTGATCTTGTGATGATAGAAGTGAGCCCTAGGCCTTGATTATATAGGATTAGCTGCCCCCCACGATGGAATCCTCCAAAAGCAAAAAAGCATGTGCAGATTTC